>JAPYZL010041020.1:0-11055 GCA_030522825.1 Platygaster orseoliae
CTAGGGTTTTATTGATAAATCCCGCTGATTTCCAAGTACTCCAAAAAGAGGATTTCGTTCCTGCGTTCCATAAAAATGAAGTGGCCACTTTTACACATGGATGTGAAAAAATATTGTATGCTACACGAGACAAAAAGGATGATTCCAACTCGTACAATTGCACACTCGCTTCGCTCGTGCCCAAACTTTGCACTCGTTGGAATCATCCTTTTTCTCCCTTGTAGCATAAATATCTATTTCATATATACTAATAAAAAATTTCATTTTTTATTTTATTATATTACATTGGATAATATATAAAAATTGTTTCAGTAATTTATCAATAAATCAATGAAATAATAAATTTTATACAAAAATATATGAAATTAACGGAATTAAATTATTCCTTGAAAAAGCACTACTTGAAATTCACAATCCAAAATTTTGAAAAAATTGAACTTAAAAATCCCACGCGTTTTTGTATAATTTTGATTAGATGAAGAAATTGATAGAAAAGAAAATTTTTTATTGAGAAAAAATTTCTCTCTTGTTCAAATATTTCATGAACTGAGTCTATAAAGTTCACAAGTGAAACCTTAAAATTTGTTATTGAAAGATAATAATTTTTTGTCAATTTTCTTTATTTTCTGTATCAAGTTCGTAAATAATTGTTATTTAAAAATTAAATGTACTGAAAAGTGAAATGAATTCGATGAAAATCTAGAAACATCTGCCAAACTTAGACAAAAAATAATTGAATCTCGGAAAAATCGTTAACTTATTTATTTTACGTATTTACCTATATATTGCCAGGTTTTTAATTTTTATCATGGCTTCTTCATTTTTTTAAAGTTTCAGTAATTTCATTCTTAAAAAAAATATAAATCCTAGTGGTATATGTTTTCTCAATCCTTCCAATAATTTGTTAAAAATCATCAATAACTGATTGTGAATCAACTGATAATCAAAGAATAATAAAAAAGTTTACAAATACCTCCTAAACGTAAAAAATATGTCGAATCTTAACAATCCAATATTATTTATACCATTCTCTATAACTATTTCTTTTTCCATCAAATCGAACTTGTAGATTTCCGAATTCCCAAAATTTTCATGACTTCTCAACAATCTCTCAGATCTCAGACCACTCAAATTTTTCGAAAACAAGGCCAATCACGAGATTCAAGAGTACTTCGAAAAAAGGTCAAACCATCGCATGCAATTCTCGTAAATTTTTTGCGCTACTCGCTTTTTTTGGTATGAAAACTAAGGACCCTCCTCCAAGCGAAAAAAGAGAGAAAAACATGAAAGGGAGGTCCGGTCTCCTTGGAGGGGTCGCTCGTTAGCGCTCTTAACGCGAGTTACCGCCTGGAGCGTGAGCCCTGAGAGCCCTGATTCACTGGCAGATGAATATTTATAAGAAACTGCAAAACAGTAGCTTCTCTAGTTTTGTCTTTTTACCTTCTTTTTTCCTTTCCTCTACCGGTTCTCAAGCTCTTCCCAACTCAGTTACGTACTCATGTTCAAAATACATTGAAATTAACAGACCAAAAGTACAAAATTTGAAGACAGAATTATACAGAGTTTGATTTATTTAATTATATTTATATAATATTAAGTATAAATTGATATGTACTGAAAAAATACTTATTATTACTTATTATTTTTTACACTAGTAAATAACAGTTCTTAATGTACAAGATATTAAAAATTACTTAACATGATCATAATTTCCACAATACGAATATAATGAATAATGCAATACCGTATCTAGTGAAATTGTACATATTCCATCTCAATTTCTTATTACTATATTTTCTAGTAAAAGGTAATAGATTATTCTCTCAGTGTAATAGAAAAAAATAAAATGACATAATAAGAACTAAATTCCCTATAAAATTTTCACTGAATCTTCTGGAAACTCAAAGAAAATGAAATTGAATCCACAAAAATCATCCCAAATCAGAAGTTAACCATTGACGAGATCGTAATTGACTAGCGAAAAAGCGCCAGATGAATAAAATATGACCCCAAGGGGAAATCAAAATTCCCAGGTACTCCCTGCCGCATGCTAAATATCGTAACGGTGTTTATTTATGATATGACGTGGACAATATAATGCATTGTATTCAAATGGGAGCCCGCGAATCGTGACCGGCAACCCCCCTTCCCTCTGCTCCCTGCATGCACTGCCCGACCGCCCGCCCGACGTGCCCCCGCGCACCGCGTTGTACGCCCATATAAATAATATGCCGCTCTTCTCGAGATTAGACTTCGCATCTTATGCAGTGCATAGTTATGACAGTACGAATCCGCAGCTTGTTTCAGCAGCGAAAACGCATAAATATGCGGATATAAGCGGTCAGGGAACTGCGAGCCCTACTGGAACGGTACGCTATTGAAGTTTGCCCGAGAGCGGATAAAATTGACTGCGGAGAATTATTGTCGAGCTCAAAGCGAGACCCTTTTCTCGGACGGTATTAAAAAAAAGAGAATTTGAAGCGTGATGTATGAGAAGCGCATGAAGAAAATCTGTCACGAATATGTATGCGTGGTTACGTAGTTTTTCTGCAATGAAGGGAAGAATGTGGTAATTATTTCCATGAAATATGGAAAAAATACTCTTGTTATAAAAAATACTCTCCTCAGAACCATAACCATCGATCGTAGTCCACATGTCGATAAAAAAAGGATGCAGACGCGCTTCGATTCACGACGACGAAATTGCCCTTATTATTGAACGATGATAGCGATGGAGGAAACTTCATAATCAAGTTGGAGCGCTCGATGAAAAGACGATTTTTATCCGGGAATCACGTTATTTTCTTCCTGTAATTAGGCCAATCATCCTGCATTGAGACCTCTTATTCTTGGGGCCTCGTCTGTTGATAATGGTGATGACGATAATGACGAACCAAGGATGATGATTTTGAGGATTGTTCATCCAAGTTGCAAGTATGGCGTAGAGAACCTGATTGCAGGTAAACGGAGAAAATTTGAGCAATCATCAGGAAACAGATTTTCGTCATTGATGCCAAGTCTGGAAAACAAAAGCAGGGAAAACAGTTTTTTTTAGAATCGTTACTAGAGCAGACACGAAGCCAATTGACACTTAACATGCAGCCCAGTCACGTTGCGCGGATCTGTTGGCGAGCTGTATCGCCTCGGGTTTACGATCTCATTGAGCGATTGATTTATGTCGGCAATTATAGCATAGCGTCGTGTCCGGAATGAGTTATAGACACTAATCTCGGGAAAAGCTGCGAGGGTCGCGAAGACTCATTACCGATATGTATTTCTGCAGCAGTGTTCGAGGAAAAATTATTTTCCTGTAAAATCACTCACAACCACACACAAAATGGTTAAATGTTCACACTTGGAAACTATGAAACATGAATAGGATTTCTGTTGAGCATGCGTCAAAATCAGCAAAAAGTCGCATAAAAATGTAAAAATTCTGGTTATTGGCAATCTCCGAGTTCCCCATGCAGTGCTGCTGGCTATCGCTCCCATTTCCATTCTGACAAATGGACGATCTTGCGACAATGGGTGTCCTTTCTCAGCAGCGATGTACACGTCAGGCAACGTTAGTCCACGTACACAAATTCCGCTGAAAGCACTCCCTTCCGAATTGGCTGCCTTCCAGCGGAAGGCTCTCGATTACGCTTCGTGCGTATCGGGGTTGTGGTTAAGGACCTCTCTCGTGGCCCTCAAAAGTCAGATTTCAGAAATCAAGCTACGATCCACATTTTTTTAAGTTTTTAGGTTCCTCATTAAGTTTCTTAAATCGATTACTACTATTTTGAAGTTTTTTTATAGTCTTTTATAATCTAAAATGTCTACAAAACAGTTTTCTCAAGGTTTCGGCTTCGTCCTGTGAGGTCGCTTCCGGCCGTATCTTGGACAACTTCCGGTGTTTCGGCGGCTCGATTACGAGGCAATAAAACATTATTGTGGCACCTGCGGGCAGAGCAAGGACTTCTTGACAAGGCGTCCCGGCGCCTTACGGTCGGGTGCTTGCATCTGCGAAATTCGTCATGCGGATAATAATACTGATGATGAAGGCCGGTACCCTTGGAATTGAGAATTCTGATCGATGTAATTATTACATAGGAAATTAGTTATATCAGCCTAAAACTGGAGGTAAAGAAAATTCCCCCCATTGATGAGTAGACCGGAGTCGAAAGCTCGTATTTATTTCAACTTCATTTTGATTTCAAAATGTGTAATTATTAGCGTTTTTTCTTGTTTCACAATTGATTACACCTTTTTTTATATTCATTCGTTTCGCTTAGAAGATTTGCAATTGAAAATTAGTTGAAATCGTTGGGATTATCAATGAAATTTTGAGATAAATTATAAAACAGAGAATATTTCAACACCTTCGTTTTATTATTAAAAAAATTTTATTATTGAAATATTATTTTAATGAAAAATTCACTTTCACACTATTGACAAATTGAAAATGTATCGTTTTTTATCAACAATGTTATTAATTTCTATGGCTTTTTATTTATTTGACTTTTTTACATAATCGAAGTGAAAAAGACGATTATTAAATAATATAACAATCAGTATGCAATGATCGAGAAATTTAAAATTTCAAGATGAGAAAAATGTGTGATTTTGATATTTTAGATAAAAGAAATTTCAAAAATTTTGCGTATTTCGTAACACTATTCAATTGACTGCACTCTTATCAATTCTTTTGAAAAATGATGATTTATTTTCTCATCATTTAAATTTATTGTTTCTCATTCATAAATTTGTGGTTGAAAATTTTTATCCAATATACTGCATGGTAGAATAAAAAAAAAAATTGAAAATATATACATAAAAAGAAGTTATAGGTATATATTAACCAAATTGAAAATCATGAATTATTAATTGAATAAATCATTTGAATTATCAATAAAATTTTGAAACGAATTGAAAAAAAAAGAATATTTTAGCACCTTCGTATTATTATTCAAATCAATTTTAGTATTGAATTCATATTTCAATGAAAAATTTTCTTTCATACTTTCAACTAATTGAAAATCAATCGTTTCTAATTTTGAATGTAAATAATTTTTATTGGTGGTTTTTTTATTTGACTTTTCTACAAAATAACAGTAAAAAAAATAATTCAATAATATAACAAAAGTCATGTTATTGAGAAATTCAAAATTTCATGATCAGAAAAATTTGGGATTCTGATATATTAGATACAGAAATTTTGAAAATTTTTTGGATTTTGTGACACATTATTCGATTGACTGTATTCCTATAAATTCTTTTGAAAAATGATTATTAATTTTCTCATCATTTTCATTCATTGGTTCTCATTCATAAAGTTCGAGATGCAAATTTTTTATTCAATTTACTGTATGGTAGAATAAATTAAAAAAAAAATTAAAAATAAATACATACAAAGAAGTTATAGGTATAGATTAACCAAATTGAAAAAAATAAAGAATATTTTAGCACCTTCGTATTATTATGAAAATCAATTTTAATATTGAATTCATTCGATGGAAAATTCTCCTTCATACTATTAACTAATTGTAAATCAGTCGATTCTAATTTTCAATGTTTATAATTTTTCATGGCGATTCTTGTATTTGACCTTTCTACAAAATCAAAGTTAAAAAAGACAATATTAAAATGGTACAACAATAGTAATGCGATGACTAAGATATTTAAAATTTCAAGATCAGAAAAATTTGGGATTCTGATATTTCAGATCTATACAGAAATTTTTAAAATGTTGCTTATTTTATAACACACTATTCAATTTACTGTATTCCTGTAAATTCTTTTGAAAAACGATAATTCATTTTCTCATCATTTTAATTCAGTGATTCTCGTTCATAAATTTATAGATGAAAATTGTTTATCCAATTTACTGCATGGTGAAAAAAAATGAAAAAAAAAAATTAGAAATAAATACATAGAAAAAAGTTCTGAATATTGACTAAACTAATTGAAAATAATAACTTATAAATGATTGAAACTGTTAGAAAAAATTCGTAAGCGTTGAACTCAAACATTTTTTCAAATAACGCTACAACATTTATTATAGTGTATATGAAATATACAACAAAATTAGAGAACACGATTTTAAGATGAAATTCAGTTGAAAAAAAGCATTTCACATCATTTTGCAACTTTGAAGACAAAAAAACTCGGAATCAATGGTTTTCAATATTATTACCTGCAAATTGCAAATACTGACTGTGAAAAAAACTGAAATTAAAGATAAAACATTGTTCAGGAGAGGTTTTTCAAAAATATAAATTTCCTTCTGGATTTTATTATTTTTCAAATATTTTTCAAAGAATAAATCAAAGAATGTCAATATATCTAAAAAATCACAAATAATACTCATTGATTTTAAACTGTTACATAAAATGCAACTTGAGAATTTTTGTTGCAGTGCTGATTCTCAAAATATTTTTCCAAAATGTGATTTTTCTACGGAACTTGAAGACCGTTGATTTTCTAAGTACGAACCAAGACAATTCCGACTTGTTGTTCGCGATCCCGATATCCCGTAGTGAAAGAGACAGCACCGTGAATTGGTAGCCGTTGATGTCTGCCCAGAATTAATCGGCGCGACGATCCCGAGGATATAAAGAGGCCTGACGTTGAAAGCTGCATTACGAATCCGGAGATTGGAGGACTTTTGATGTGTCAAAACAGATGTACCGCCGATGTTAACACCACATCTGGACCTCATGATTAAAATTCGTTGAGCGATGAAAACGCGAGATGACAAAACCCAGATCCCCGTAATCCGGGAGATCGAAGAACAACGATTTCTCTTATAACTGCTACATCTTACGGGATCCCGACAGTTGCGAACGCAGAAATTTCGGAGAAACAGAATATTCTACAGGAAATAACAGCGAAAATATTTCATATTAAATTTTTTTTTTAATCCTCCTGTACTGGAAAAAATGTTAATTTCAATGAAAATAACATCCATATATTTCAAAAACCTCGATTTCCGTGGTTGACACTTTCATCACGGATTTTGAGAAAAATGGAAAAGCCGGAAAATACGGGGAAACAAAAGGAGCGCGCGATGGCTGCAAGTTGGATGAAGAAAATCAGGAATGGGAAAAGGTGGAATAAAGCGTCGATACAAAGGCTCTTAAGGACTCGAAGGCGCAAGCTGCTCCAACTAACAAACTCTCGGGTATACGGAAAAAGAGAGGATTCGAGACAAAGTTTCGTCATTGCGAAATGACACGAGTGGTCTTTATAGCGCTGGGCCGCCGGCTGTATTGACAAAAGTCCTTCCTTCTCTTTCATAGTTTCGTCGCGCCATTCGACGATATTACCGACGTGGCGGGTCGTCGGGGGTGAAATGGCAAGGAGGATATTTGTATGGGAGGCTTGGTGATTGCGACGAAATCATCGCGAGCAACGCTGCAAGTGCCGATGTCGCCAAGTTGTGAGATGGCGAAAAATTATACCTCAGCAACGACTCGTGCAAAAAACTCTGAAATTCCGACTCTATCTTTACATGGTCAGTCCAGAAACTTTGGTATGGACCCTCGTACATTTCTCCCACTACCGGATACTTCCTTCGCAAGCTCAAACTAGCCGCCCGAACCATCGGTCCGCCATATCGCCATACCCCAAGGGTGGAATAAATACTTATTTAACGCGTTTATGCATGCAGCCGCGGTAGCGATACTCGTAAATCTGTCACACGATCCTGCTAATTGTAGAAATTCCCTCGCGAGAAGGATCATAAAGCGGGGAAAGAGCGAAAGGGACAAAGATGGACGGATGGTGATATGGCCAACGAAGGAAACAAGGAGTCGGGTGGGGTCCGGGGAGCAGAGCCCTTCCAAAGGCTTTATCCCTGTTGCGAAAGACTGGCAGATTTATCGCTGATGGGGAAATTTTGATGTGGTCTGGTGTATTTCAGTAGTAGGAATGGCGTGGATGCTGAGTCAGCGTAAGGCGGATTTCGCTATGGTGTTTTATGGGAAAAAGAACCTTATAGGAAGTTTGTGGATTTTTTTACTAAATATAAAAGTCATATTCCAAAAAATCCCCCAACTACTTCAATATAACGATTTTCCAATAATTTCCCCACGAAAAAACGTAGCTGAGGTCGAGGATGAACCCAATAATTCAGGGTGAAAAACCTTGACACACTCGCACACGTGAAGAGGGGGTAAAAAGAAGCGATCTCGACACTGCCATTATTACAGCGGTGCCATAACTTGCCGGGTCCCGACTATCGGCCATACCCCGTTCATTACAATACTGTTTTCCGAAACTCTGCAAGAAGCTTGATAAATGAAAATGTTCGCCTCGTCCTTCGCTTTGCCACGACGCGGTCGAGCGCCGTGGCACCCATCTTCACGAGGATCTGCTTACACTCGCAGCGTCGCGCTCTACCTAAACTGGAGGAGCGTAATTGAAAATTGATTTACGCGGTCCAGGCTATCAGTCGCTGGGCTGAAGATGAGAGGATGAAAAGAGAGAGACAGGGCATTACATTGTGCGAGGGAGAACCCGTGGAAATATTTGCAAAGCGAATTTCCGTCAGGCTTGAAGGACCAAAGTAAGTAAAAAATATTGTAATTATTATAATACTGTATATTAAATGATTACTAATAAGCTGAATGACATATTGAGATACAATATTGAGAAACATTAAAAATGTATGGTACATTTTACTATAAACAATGAATTTTCACTATGCATATTTTTACATGTACAGTATTTTCTCTTTATACATGAAATACCATATTTTACAAGCTGAAAAACAAGTTATAAAAATTGAAAAATTATATTACATGTCTCATTGTACATAGATATTGGATTTTTTATAATAATGAACTAAAAATTTGAATTCGTAAATTTTAAAATTTTCAAAATCGTACAATAAAAACTGCCGCACACATTGTAATTCATTCAATATGTCGAGTTTACTTTACAATATTGTGATAAGTGAAATAACTATTGCAAGTCCTGCAATAATATTCTACCAACAAATGCTGGAAAGTTCTGAAGATCATTATTTATATTTTAATATGTATTGAAGAAATTGTTTTTGAATTATAAAGACTCGTAATTTTTTTTACCGTTTCATTTAATCCTGTATTAACAAAATGAAGCCATTTTTACATAAGAATTAAAAAAGAACCAGACTTATCTGAAAATTTTATTTTAAATTCATTATTTTTCTATTCATGTATACTTATACTCCTTAAAAAATTTCACAATCTAGAAAATTCACCTATTCTTCTTAAAATCTTTTTCTTTATAAATCAAGAAATTTCCAAAATCATTGACCATCTCCCAAAGATGAACCATTTTTTGGTTTTCAAACATTAAAAAAAATTTTTTTAATTTTTAAAATCGTATGGTAAAAACTGCTATACATATTGTAAGTTTGTAACTTTTACAATATGTCGATTTTACTTTACAATATTGTGATGAATAAAATAATTATAAATTTCTTACAATAACTTTCAAGCAACAAATGTTTGAAAATTTTGAAGATCATTAATGATATTTTTATATGTATCCAAGAAAACGTAAGATTACTGAAATTGTTCATGAATTCCAAAATTTCGTAACTTTTTTTTACTGTTTAATATAATCCTATATTAATTGAATGAAGCAGTTTTTACATAAGAATTCAAAAAGTACTTATTTTATCTGAAAATTTTTTTTTCAAATTCACTATTTTTCTATTTATATAAACTTATAATCATTAAAATTTTTCACAATCTCTAAAATTCACCTATTTTTCTTAAAATGTTTTTCTTTATAAATCAAAAAATTTTTTGATAAATCAAGAAATTTCCGAAATAGTTGACTATCTCCGAAGATAAACCATTTTTAAATTTTCAAAAATTTTTAAAATTGTTTTAAATTTACAAAATCGTATAGTAAAAACTGCCATACGTATTGTAATTTATGCAATATGTCGATTTCACTGTAGAATATTGTGATAAGTCAAATAATTTTTGCAAGTCTTGCAATAATATTCTAGCAACAAATGTTTGAAAATTCTAAACATCGTTATTGATATTTTTATATGAATTACAGAATTGTAAGATTTCTGACATTGTTCATAAATTCCAAAAACTCGTCAATTTTTTTTACCGTTTCATTTTATTCTATATGCACAAAATCAAGTAACTTTTACGTAAGAATTCAGAAAATACCCAACTTTTTTGGAAATTTTTCTTCAAATTCCCTATTTTTTTGTTTGTATATATATACTTATAATCCTAAAAATTTTTTTCAATCTATAAAATTCACCTACTTTTCTTAAAATCTTGCCAACTGTCTGTTTTTTTAACTATCGTAAATAAACATTATTTTTTTTCATTTCTAACTATTTAAAAATGATCTTAAGAAATTAAGAAATTTTTCGAAATCATTGACTATCTCCGTTAAGTAAACCATTTTCTTGATTTTCAAAAATATCAATATCACCTGTACATTTTATACAAATTCTACAAAATTTTCAAAACATTCTACAATATATCTACTGAAGAAATACATATTCATCAACATTTAAAAAACTTTCCTAATTTTCGAACAATAATTTTTTTATTTTCAAAATTCGCATAGTTCTCCTAATAAGCTCAAAACTGAAACATTCTACTTCAACACTCTACTCAAAAATTTCAAAATTCGAAAAGAAAACTCCAATTCCTAAAGATTTTCCACGATTTTCCTTGCACCTTCTGGATTTTTTTACAATTTCATTAAAAACAATTTAAAAAATTCAATGATGTATATTTTAGAGAAATATGATAATGAACATTTCCATCATTTTCCCAAATCTCATTGCAATAAAAAAAAATTATCAAATATCTCAAAACTTAGTACGAAGTTTGTTCAAAAAGTATCGCGAATTTCATGTTTTTTCAAGAATTATTTATTTATTCATGAATATCTATTTTGTTCCCTGCAAAGTGATCCCCATCAGACATTATACATTTGTGATAAAGTTTTTTCCAATCCTCGAAGCATTTTGAAAAATCATTTTTTGTGATGTTGTTCAGCTCCTCCTTCGATGCCGTCTTTATCTCCTCAATCGTGGCGTAG
>JAPYZL010041077.1:0-11903 GCA_030522825.1 Platygaster orseoliae
TTTCGGATATGGCGAAATAGATATATATTTGCCCCAAACGTATAACACTTTTGATCAAATATAATTTGGTAACTGTCAAAAAATTATATTTATTTAAAAAAGTCATACGTTTGGGGCAAATATATATCTATTTCGCCATATCCGAAAATACATATGTTAATATAACGTTTCTTCTCTCAGTGCACACGCGCGATGCCCCGCATACAAAAAGGAACGAAAAAAATTTACGACGATTATTCATTGTGCTGACAAACTATTTCCCCTCTTAAATATTTCATCTCTTCCGCGAAGCGTCGAATGGGGAAGGTTGAGAAAGATCATGGTACGGTGAGTCATGCGTTCCGAAAAATTATTTCGCCGAATACGAATTGCACCGCGAGCTCGAAGCCCCGAGTAGATGAAGTCACGACATTTTATTGCGCCGCAAATTCATTGAACCAAATAGCTAAAGAATCGAAAACATTTTTCGCCGATATTTCCAAATTCCGAACTGCTTTTTGCTCGATCTCTCATTATTCCGGAATTTTTAATCAATTTCTAAGAAAAGTGTCCAATTTTCTTAAAAGTTGATTAAAAATTCCGGAACAATGAGAGATCGAGCAAAAAGAGTTTGGAATTTGGAAATATCGGCGAAAAATGTTTTCGACTCTTTAGTTTTTTGGTTCAATGAATTTGCGGCGCAATAAAATTTCGTGATTTCATCTACTCGGGGCTTCGAGCTCGCGGTAAAATGCGTATTCGGCGAAATATTTATTTTTTCGGTTTTTCAATTATTAGGAAATGTGAGTTCTCGGGCGATCGCGAAGTTGGGCTTTTAAGGAAACGGGGTTTTTCATTGTCGGGCATTCGGCATTCAAAATTTCGGTTATATCATGTTTCGGAACGTTGGATTGTCGGTTCTTTTTTTGTTCGACGCATTGGGTAAGCGGGGCAATTCACGCTCGGTCTCGTGCGATTTCGGGGACTTCAAGATTCGAGGATTCCTCTTTTCGGTCTCTCGATATTCGGTCAAATGACCCTTTCGGGGTTTTATTTTTTCGGGAATTGGTGGCGTCTCATATTCAAAATTAAAAAAATAATGATACAGAAAATTTGTAAATACGTAACTTTCGATAAATAGTATTATTTATTTCAATAATTTTTAATATGATATTGAATTTTTACCAAAGTTTTCCAGTCCATGTATTTACGAAAAATCATTGTTTCAAAATAGGTCGAATCTTAGATTCTTATAAAACAAGTTCACTAAAATCCTGTGAAAAACATCATAATCTTTGAAGAAAGTTTAAAAAAATGTTTTTACAAAGAATTGGCGTTTCTCACGTGGATTGGTAGCTAGGGTCGACACCGAATAAAATAACTATTACAATTCCGATTCCGCTTCCAGTAAAAAATTCAATTACAGTTTTGTACTGCCAAAAACTTTTTAACAATTTTAACACAAAATCTCAAGATAGTTCCAGTTTTAATTCTGAATTTGTCGAAATTTTTGTAACTCTTTTGGTTTTCAGTTTCTTAAATATAGAATCATTAGATTCTTTCCATTTTCGTTTCATTCAAGAATCAGGCAAATAGTTTTCAACAAATTTTTTTAGGTTTGAAGAATTAATATCACAATAACCACATTAGATTTCATATATCACATTTTTTTAAGTTTTCAAACAATATTAACTTGATCTTGAAGGACAACCTTTTCGGTTCATAATTATACAAGATACAAATTGGAATATTTTTTCCATAAGCATAAATAACGAATTTTCTTTTTGTATAAGTTTCAGTTCAGTCATGGTTCCATTAGAATTTTCAATTTTGGTTTAGTTCCGATTATGAAAATTTTATGCTTTTTATCTCGATTTAACCAGTGTATTCGGAACATGTTTTCATTTTTTCACAATACTGAAATATGTCGCTTCCTGGTGAAAATGATGTAGCACATATATTTTCTTTTTTTTTTTATTATTTTTTAAGGGTTTTTAGGTAATTTTGCTTTATAGGTGAAAACTGATATTTTATGTCTATGCCGAATACTTTTTTTCAATGATCATAACTTTGTCAAAAATCAATAGGTTTTGACTGTTTGCTAATATTGAAAATTTTAAGTACTATTACCAGGGCAACCAAAAATATTTATGATAGGCAAGAAATATTTTGACCAAATGCAAGCAAATTTTATGTTTTTTGTACATTTGTTTACATTTTCGGATCCTAATCAAAGTTGTTGCAAAAAATGTTTTGCTAAGTTCTCTTCAACTTAAAATTCGATTAGCATAATGTTTCGATTGATTATTTATTTTGAAATGCAAACAGATTATTAATCTGTAAAGATGTGACACGTCGAATAATTTCTCGGTAATTTTCAAACTGAAAATTAAAGAAAATTAAATGAATTTAATCAAATCAAAGAAAAAAAATTAAAACTAATGCAAATTAATTGCATTTTTAATTCAATTTTTTTTTTGTAAATTTAATTTTTTTTAATTGAATTTGCATTTTAAAAAATTTTTAATTTTGTTTTTCCATTTTCAATTTAATTTGCAAATACGTAAATGCAAATTACATGCAAGTTAAATGAAAATTAGAAATAAATGCAAATTAAAGAAAAAGAAATGACGAAACATGCATCAGAAGTCAAAAGTTGTTGATAATACTTGGGATTAAAAATGAAAAAACTTTTTACGAACAATCTAAAAGTGGCGAAATATTTTTATTCCGCCAAAAACTGCCAGAATATTTATTTAAATATTTTTTATTTAAATAAATATTTTTGGTTGCCCTGATTATTCCCATAACTTAATTATTGTATCGACAACTGCCCAATCGTTATAAACAAACATTTTTGAAATTAAGTAACTGAAACAGTTTATTTTCGTTTTTTTCTAAAATTTTTTGTTTGTGAAGAAAACCATTGGTACTTCCCATCGACTATAGGTGACTTTCAGTTCCATTAAAAAATAAAATAATGTCACAAAAATACCAGTCGAATCAAAATGGAAAGCATCTAATTCTCATAAATTTAAACAAAGTTAATCTCGAAATTTGAATATGAGAAATGTTTCGATTTATAATTCGATGGTTTTACAGTTGAAAGAATTCAGAATTTTATTCGAAAAGTTCCTTGCTGGAAAATCATAATGTTTTTTGGATGAAATATTCATGAACCTGTAAACCTAGCTATTTATATTATAAATATTTATATTTAAATATTCAACAAATTTTCAATTTGACATCATACTGAAAAACAAATGCAATGAAAAGCATAAAAAATTGTTTATCACTGAACACAGAAATCATTGGAATTAGAGAATCATAATTTTATCAGGAACCATCAAAAATCCAATTGTGCAGTCGGCAACAATCAAAAGAAGTACGACTAGTTGCTGCTTTGGTTGAGCACCATTTCCGTGGCATGCAACGGATTCAGCAAATCGACTTTACAAGTTACAAAACTGATTACCAGCTCATACCGAAAGACCGAGAAGCAGAATTCACTCGAGAAATAACACCTCCCAAAATGAAAATCTTGCCTCGAACGACCGATTATCCACCATTGATGGAGCTATTGATCTTGAGACAAAAGAAGTACGCCGGAGAAAATGTAACTGAGAAGCCGAAATTGAAATTATTCTATAGTGAAAAAAATCAAGGCTTCAGAAATGACCGAGTAGCGGAGGAAGGCGAAACGCCGAATGTTGTTATCGATAATGGGATTGGTCATACCAATTCTCCTAGGCTTTATGCGAATATAAAGTAATCTTCATAATTTGAGCTTGTGGTAATTCTTTTTTGTTAAATAAAGAGTTTTTTTTAAAGAACACATGTTTTTTATATGTAATGTCTACAAAATTCAGGAATGAAATTTAAAAATTTGTTTAAAAAAAAAGAATTAAATCCAAATATTACTCGATTTTTTTCTATAGTTAAATGTTTTTTCCCATAATTAACAATCTTTCCATCAAGTTCAAACATTTATAAGCAACAAATCTAGATGCTTGTGATGATCATGATCAATTTTACAAAATGTGATAATCTGAAATTTTGTATTCATAAGTCAGTTGATTGAACACGTCAAAAACATGATTTTTATGTAAATAATATCTTTTGAAAAATGGAGGTATTCCATGCAGTGAAATTCACAAGTAGTTGTCAATCAAGGAATTCAATCAATTCGAATTATATTCTGATCCAGTAGTTTTGAACATTGAAATGAAATACTTCACACAGAAATTATAAACTTAAAAATTTAAATCAAGGAGTTGGAATATGGAACATTGAAATAAAACATTTTGTGTAGCAAAGGTTTGAATTATAAAATCGATAAAGTGCATCAACTTGAGTAAAAAAATTGTAAATTTTTATTTTATAGTTTTAAAACTTTGTAAAATATAAAGTACTCGAAAGTAACAATTCACTAACAGTAATATCACACTAACAATGTGATATTCCTATTTAAGAATAAAAATTATATTTCTATAGCAACCACTGAAGAAAATTATAAATTCCGAAAACTTGATTTTTGCAACTTGTCAATGTTTCACGTAAGTTTTTTATAATTTTCAATATGTAGTTAAAAGAAGAAACTGTTCCATTTGTTCCACTTTGCAAACATACATTATTTTTAAAAAAATATGAGTAAAAAATCACACTATTATAATCAAAGAGTATAAAATCATCTTTCTTAATCATAATTTAAAAAGATTCGATCTAACCAAAAGTCTAAAAAGTTTATGATAACATTGAACCACATGGCAAATTCAAATGCCACACATGGTTGTCAGTTTTTTCGTAGTAGTCAGAATAATTAGGAGTTGAGTGAAAAAATCTCATAGAAATAATAAAAAAATACAAATAAAAATCTATTTACAAAGTTTATTTGGTCTGTGAAAAATGCTGATATATATAATGTTTTGAACAGAGGAATGCACATTTCTAATTATTTTTTGTGCGTCATGATGGTTCGATTATAAAAATATCTTCTCTTTTTCTCTAAAAATTTCAGTTTTGTTTTTGCTGTCTATGTTTCTTGTACAGTACCTTATCGAAAAAGTAAAATTTTAATATTTTTCATAGCTTATTTTAATTTCGTAGATTTTTTGTAAAAAAATCATTTTCAAAAGCGAGCGTATTTTGAAAGTTTATATTTATTATTCATTAAATATACATATTTAAAATATTATATGATATATAATATAATATATTATTTATTATATATATTTATTCCAGTACACCCCTTTCATATAATACATATATAATTATTGATACAGCTATAAAAAATATAAATTACTATTCGAATAATTCATAGCCAAATAGTTAATACAGCAACATACGGCTTAAGTTAAATTTTTTCATAATAATTGAATTTTAAAAACGCTCCAAAGTATTTATAATATTTTACAATAGAAAAAAAATTGATCCTTCAGGACCATAGTGAGTGAAACCTCTTTTACAAGTCTCATGACGTCACTTTGACGTCCATGAACAGCAAAACCATTATTCTCGTCTGAGAATGTCAAAAAAGGTTAAAAATAATTTTTCTCGTGCGCGAACGCTAAAACGTCTGCAAGACGACGTCGACTTTTTTCATCTTCAATGTTTGACAGAGGCCAAGCATCCGCAAGATCTATCGCATCATCCCCTTTGATAAGAACGTCGAGGTCGTAAGTTTCGTTAGCTGGTAAGGCACAAAATGGCAGGGCTTCTATTGCCATATGAATACCATAACCTCCTTGTTCTTTTACCTGGATAAAAAAAGTTAAACATAAAATCATAATCATAACAATAATATACCATGAAAAGTACGGTAATGGCGTTTTCGTACCTTGAAACGGTACGATTATGACGCTATAACTGTACTAGTGCTGTAATAAAGTATTTTTTTTTGTCGAAACCTCTTTCATGAATGTATCCCATGAATAAAGCTTCTCTGGATCAGAGCCAAGTTCTGAAATGGTTTTCTTCAATTTGTCGTAATAGACTTTAAGCAATTTCTCGTAATTTGCATCCCTCATCGCTTTGTCGGTGCACACATATAACATGAACAAAACGTCGGTGACCGGACTAGCGCACCTCGCAAGTTGAAAATCCAGCATCATCACTTGTTTTCTATTTCCTGGAAGATCGCGAACTAAAAAATTGGGAGGCCAGCTATCCCCTTGCAAAATCACCGAAGTCGCTGCTTTTTGACGTGAACAAATATCAACGTCCCGATTGAAAAGCTCGTCGACTTTGAGGGAGTTAAATCGCTTTTCCACCGCGCTGTTTGGGTATTCTCTGGCCAGCGCGTCTTTGGCAATACGCATTGTGATGTTCTAATGTAAAAAAATAGAATGTAGGTTGCTACTGTTGGCATGCTTTTTTGAACTTACTGAAAATTTTAAGTGATAGAGAAAAGTTGCTTACTTGGAAATTCTTATACCACTCTCAATGCTTTTTGTCATAATAAGTCTCCCTCAGCGACGCCGCCAATTTAGCAAACTCTTTAGGATTCTGATCCTTGAAAGCGTAAGAAACCGCATGAAACTCGGCTACGGTGTTGAGCATCGAGCATAAAATTTGTAAGTTGACGCAATCATCCTTCGGAATTTGTTCGAACCCGTAATTTCCTGCATCATCCAAAGCCAAAAAATCGTTTTCGCCGTCTAACACGAAAGCCAGACTTTTTGGCACGCACATGAGTAACGGCACGTTCTTTTGATTTATAAAATCCTCGAAATTTGGCACGATCTAGTTTTGAAAAATATGAAGAAATTATTTGTCTTTATTGTAGTACATGGTGTAACTTAATATTAATTTTCGTAGTCTTAATAGTTGTTTTCGATCGAGGTAAAGCCAAGGTTCGAAATCCTGTTTGCAAAAATGGACAATCGTGACATGGTGCGAACATAATTTTATCCAATTAATAGGCGGTTTTGCTATACAATAAAAAAGAGACAAAAAGCAGGAGCAAAGTAGCTATATTTTCGTGCCTGTGAACAAGAAGTCGATTTTGGCGAAGGCGAGGCGGAGCCGAGCCGTAAAATTGTTTGAGCCTTTTCAATGATTGCTCATAGGTGCGAACATAATTTTTCATGTTGAAGGTTCTAAAATCGTGATTTAGCGTTACGCACAAGCGGTAAAAATCACGATTTTAGCTAATTTTAGCGCCTGAAACATGATGAAACATGATAAAGACTCTTCCAGCGGTACATATATATACGAACCGACAGAGTATCGATTATTTTCGATATAACTAGCGGAGCTAGAACGAGTTATCTCGCTCCTGCGGCGGAGAAAATATTGAAAAATAATTTTTACTATCAAATGCTATGAAAAGACTAAAAACTCTTACGCTTTACTACGTCTTACTAAAAACTTACGTCTCGGTAAAAAACGATTTCATTGTAGAATTCCGGACTTCTCACAGTTTTCATACGACCAATATTTTTTGGCAGAGATTTCACGAAAATTTTAACATCGTGCGGTTCACCATCAATTTTTGCTTCGATTTTAATTTTGTTCGTTGTCGATAAATTGCTGTCTCCTTTCACATTTCCTTCTTCAAAATCCCAGGATAATATTTCCACTTTTTTAGCTTCATGTTTTCCGGTCGCTTTCAGCACGATTTTTTCCAATATTTCTTCGGTAAAGAGATCGCTTACGTTTTTGAATAAACTTTTGTCTCGGCTCATTTTGATACTTGATTTATGATGTTTGTACCACGAATGAAGTATTTTTCAAATTTATTTATTCTTTTATCATGAAAGTCGGGGGAACGCGGCAATCAGTAGATCAGCACTTGAACGTACTCGTGGAAACGTTTGCATTGGTATGCGTTCCAAGATTCAATTGAGTCTTGAGTGGCTGACGTGCCCATGCACACTGATGCATGCTGATGCATACTTGAATGATTAAAGATATAAGTCAAGAGATTTTTCATGTTTCAGGCGCTATAAAATCGTGATTTTTACCGCATGTGCTTAAAAACGCAAAATCACGATTTTAGAGCCTTGAACATGAAAATGTATGTTCGCGTACCTGTGAGCAATCTTCGATTTAGGCTCAGACGATTTTACAGGTGCGCTTTAAAAATATAGTCTTCGCTATAATCGACTTCTTGCTCAAAGGCACGAAAATAGCTCTTTAATTTTAATTTGATAATTTTTAATTTGGTATTTGTCAACAAAGTCTGTTTTTTGTCAAAAAATGTATTTTCGACCTTATTTTTGACCTATATATTGGAGAATGTGTAAATGGCACAAAACAAAGATATAAAATAGGGCAACAAATAACTATTGACTTCTCGGAGCCAAGGTTATAAAAACTTTATTCAAATAATGTTTCGGTCACATTTTGGCCCTCAACAGGGTCATATTAAAAATTCGTTACCTTTTGAAAGTAATTAAATGAAAAATATAAAAATCGTACACTGAGAAATAGCAAGATGCTTACTAAATAATCAAAATAAGAGGTAATCGAATTTGATGATGATTTTTAGTAAAAAATAAAATATAACAAATTGTTATTTATAAAGTTTTTGAATCGAATTTTCTAAAGGTTTGAATACTTCGAAAAGTTCATTAACAAATTGTACAAGTTCTGAAATATATTTTTTAGCTCGATATTCTGTAATTATGTAGTGACAGTAAAGTTAAGTAATTTACAATTATGATGTAATTCTATAAGGTTTTTACTATTTATGAATATTCATATCTCAAAAAACACCCTTATAAATCAATTGAAAACTATACATCACTTGACATTTTTTGAATACACTGCATAGTTTTTCCAAAAAAAAACCTTGGTTTCGAAGTATGCTCTGGCACCCACTATTAAAGTACCCCGACAAACCATGACGAGCCGATTGACGAGTTGAATGACGAGACTCGTAATTGGAACCTGGACGACCTGTCGGACGAGTCGTCAAGATGTCGTCTGACGACCTGTATAACGAAAAAAATAAATTTTTTTCAGCTCTGGCCTAACGTAGGGCCGTTAACTTAACCTAACACAACCCAACTGAACCAAACTTTACTTTATTTATTTTTTTTTTTTTCATTTTACTTTATGTGGTACTCAGAAAAAACCGGAAAACCACACCCCAGATTCGGACATAGATTTGATCCAACTTTAATCAAATCTGGGATCGAACTCCAGATTTGATCAAAGTTGGATCAAATCTATATCCGAATCTGGGGTGTGTGGTTTTCCGGGAAATGCCGCAGAACCAGGATTCGAACTCTCGCGACCCTGAGAGCGACAATCCAGTGACTTAACCACTAGTCCAAGGAGGCTTCTGACTATAGCTACGATTTTCTCAAAGCTACTAAGTTACTTCGAATTTTTTAAAAATCTCAACTCAAAAAGTTGCAGTTATTAAGATACTATTATACTAAAGTATAGAGCAATTAGACAGAAATATATGACATTTTTAGTGACGACCCACTGACGACCCGAATGACGTGCTCGATGACGACCTTTTGGACTTGGAAGTTTTTGAGGGTCTTTGTGACAAGCAGTGACGAGTCGTGCGACGAGTATGCCTGAATTTACTACTTTCGACACTGAAGGGGTGTCCCCATTAAAATTAATGCGTTCAGTAACCTAACATATTGCTTGCGATGCAAAGTATAGAGCAATTAGACAGAAAAAATGACATTTTTAGTGACGACCCACTGACAACTCGAAAGACGTACTCGATGACGACCTTTTGAGCATGGAAATTTTTAAGGGTCGTTGTGACGAGTCATGCGACGAGTACGCCTGAATTTACTACTTTCGACACTGAAGGAATGCCCTCATCGTTATAATTAATGCGTTGAGTAACCTAACATTGCCTGCGATGCAAAGTACAGAGCAATTAGACAGAAAAAATGACATTTTTAGTGACGACCCGAATGACGTGCTCGATGACGACCTCTTGGACTTCGAAATTTTCAAGAGTCGTCAGGACGAAATCACTGTAAAACATCTTAAGATAGAGTAAAACATGTTGCCCTAATTTTTTTTTCATTACAATACCATATTTTAATTGACGACCTGAATGACGACTTAAATAACGAGCTCGTCATGGTTTGTCGGGACGTCAATTTTTTGAGACCCATGAACTGCAGTTTTCATTTTTCGAGTCTTTTTTAATTAGCTGCTGTTAAATTTATGGAAAAAACTTGAAAGTATGATTCAATAATCTCTAAACGATGAGTAATCACTGAATTATAAATTTTTTCAGCTACTTATTAGGAAAGGTTTAGGGGTATATTTCAAAAAATAGACCAACAAATAAGGTTAATAGCAATACTTTTTTATAAAAGTTGGAACAAATAAAATATAGACAAGGTTGCATACAAAAGTGAGTAAGGTTTTATCAGAAGTTCATAACAACTTTTTTATAAAAGCGTTGAGACAAAAATATAAAGAGGCTTTTTAATAAATGAAGCTCATGAACGAACGTCCATGTCTATAAAGTTCGACAACGCTTATAACTTAAAAATATCCATTCTCGTAAGCAAATGTTATGATGTCAGCGAGACGACGTCGACCTTTTTTATCTTCTATGGTATGTTTGGAAGTGGCCAGACTTCCGAGATATCCATGACATCATCCCCTTTGATGATTTCATCTAAATCGTAAGCTTCAGTATTCGGTAATGCATACCATGGTAGAGCTTCCATCGCAAAATGAATGCCATAAACAGCCTGATCTTTTACCTTGAATAAAAAGTTCTTCATAAGTAGATGAAGTGAATTCGTATATCTTGAAATACGACCATGTTTTATATATGTACAAAGCTGTTAAGTGTAAATTTTACATGAACACGTCTAGAAGAACATTGAAGTTTGCAGAAGCCGATAAATTTGTCCGAACCTCTTTCATGAACGTATCCCATGAATAAACTTTCTCTGGATCAGAGCCAAGTCCCAAGATGGATTTCTTTAATTTGTCGTAATAGACTTTTAGCAATTTTTCGTAATTTGCATCTCTCATTGCTTTGTCCGTGCACGAATAAAACATGTATGAAATGTCTGTGACCGGACTGGCACACCTCGCAAGTTGAAAATCCAGCATCATTGTTTGCTTCCCATTTCCTGGAAGATCGCGAACTAAAAAATTGGGAGCCCAGCAATCCCCTTGCAAAATCACCGAAGTCGCTGCTTTTTGACGTGAACAAAAATCGACGTTACGGTTGAAAAGCTCGTCGACTTTGAGAGAGTTAAATCGCTTTTCCACCGCGCTGTTTGGGTATTCTCTCGCCAGTGCGTCTTTAGAAACTCGAGTTGTAATATTCCAGCGTGACAAAAATTTTGAGTGAATTATTACTCTAAAACGATTATAATTTCACTCCAGTTCGATTTGCTGGATTTTCACATGAAGAAATTTAGAAGGTATATAATAAAAGTTTTTAAAAATTTTCTAATGCAGATCCAAGCATGTTAAATTTGCGTAAATATTAGAACATAATGATTTTCAATGAAAAAGTTACTTAGACGAAAACTCACTTGGAATTTCTTATACCACTCCCAATGCCTCTTGGTATAATGAGTCTCCCTCAGCGACGCCGCCATATTGGCGAACTCTTCAGGATACTGATCCTTGAAAGCGTACGAAATGGCATAAATCTCGACCATGGTATTAAGCATTGAGCAGCAAGTTTTGAAGTCAACACAATCGTCCCTCGGAATTCGCCCAAACCCGTAATTTCCCGCATCATCCAAAGCCAAAAAATCGTTTTCACCGTCTGACACAAAAGCCAGGCATTTCGGTACGCAAATGAGTACACAGAGAAAAATTGTTTGTAAATTTTATCGAAACGGCGGTAGAATTTACCGAACTTTCGGCGAAGTGGTGATAATTTCCAACATTAGTACTTTTTACCAAAATAAACGGAGATTCTCCTGTATCTTTGTTAGATTTTTTCAACTTTGTGGTATAAA
>JAPYZL010041082.1:0-13068 GCA_030522825.1 Platygaster orseoliae
TGGCCACAATTTTCATCTGAAATCATGAAACCAAACATTTTTTTACTCGAGAGGGTTTTTTATCCTAGATAGACTACGATCTTTGCAAAATTCGAACTTGAACCATAAAAATCATTGTTGAAAAAAAAATTTTTTAACATTTTTTGGTTTTACAACAAATTAACCACAGATTTTTATGGTTTAAGTTCGAATTTTGCAAAGATCATAATCTATCTAGGGTAAAAAAATGTTTGGTTTCATGATTTCAGATGAAAATTGTGGCCAGGATCGTTTACGCCAATTTCGATGTCAGTTGTCGGGGAATTAACTGAAAGTCAACTAATTTTTTATTTAACATAATGTGAAAAATGTTTTTTTTTATCTTGAAACATTGCCCTAGATATAAACAATATCAATTTTTGTGTGCACCGTTTCATTTTTCCAAAAATACATCTCAAAATTTCTCCTCAAGAGGCACATAATTTTTTTTATAATATAAATTTTTTTTATATATTATTTTATTTATTTACTTATTTATTACAATTCAAATAAAATAATTAATTATTTTTAAGAAATAAATTTCAACAATTATTCATTTATTGAATTCAAGTATTGATCTATCTATCTATTATTTTATTAAACTTTTTTTTTAAATTGTTAGAGAAATGTTTTTAAATTCTATTATGAATACTAAAATTTCTTATAATTACTTATATTTTTGAGTGAGTAAATCAAGAAATCCAAATTTTAATTTTCCATGAGAATTTTACAATAATCAAGTATTTTTTTATTAGAACCCCAAATACGTTGTCAAACTTTATTCATCACTAGAATTTTTAAATAACAAATTTAGTTTGTAACATAAAAAAAAAACTGAAAAAATTTTGTTTTTTCATAAATTAACTGGAATAAATAAAAAATTAATTATGTTTATAACAAATTTCGGTATACATAAATTCGTTATAAACAATAATTGATTTCCAACGTTGGAAATTTTTTTGCTAAATATACACATGGATTACTAAAAAATATATTAAATTTATAGTAAAGTAGACCAAAATATTTAATAAACAACTGTCATTGTGTAAATAAAGTTAGTTCATTATAATAAACAATTTCATTTCTAATTTGAAATTTTTTATTTACAACATGATTTACATATAAAATTTGGATCAATTAGTCCTCAATAAATAATAAAAGTTAAAAGTTTTGTTTCCTGATATTATTTTTACATACATAAAACTTCATCGAGGAAAGTCTAATATTTTTGACAATTATCAATATTTCACTTTACCGTTATTTGTCTAATGCATCTAATGACAATTTGAAAAAGACGCGCATCAAATTCCATTCTTTTACCTTACATACAGTCAATATAAACTATTTACTCACAGAGAGGTCACCCTCCTTCAGCGAGAAAAAAAAAGTCGTAAAAATAAACAAATAGTTGCGTCAATCATCGTCAATTTTCAATACACAACAATACAACTAAGTGCAACAGGTTCAAGTTTGAAAATTGTTAAAAATGGCGGCACAAACTAGTTTTACATTCATGGGGAATTCTGGGAATTCCCCAGAGAATTTGTAGGGAAAACCCTAGGATTTACTCATAAATTCCCTAGAATTTCCTAGAATTCCCACATCTGCCAATGGAGGAGTTGCGTAGAAAAAAAAATCAATTTAGCGACATATGTATCAATTATTTTCGAAAAAAAATCAATACGTATTTTTTTGTTTCTTTAAAAAATGATTATTTTCAAAGATATGTGAATTTTTGACGTCACAAAGTAGGAATGACGTCACTAGGTTTGACTTTTCAAAACGATGTGTATCCGTCAATTTTTGAGATATGACAAAAACAAAAAATACGTATCTGATATTTTTTGATAAGCTTACTGAAACTAATGATATAAGCAATAAAAAAAATTGATGCAACTTGTCCATTATAAATATAAACTGTTGCGCAACAACATGTATTTACTTCGCCAAAAAAAGGCAATTTTAAGGTGATTTTCAATTCTTAAAATTACAAATTATAAAATCGAGTCAAATATTTCATTAAAATAAACCAAAACGAAATGAAATATGATTCGATAAAATATTCATATTCAAATGTGAACGTTAAAAATGGCTGCTCCGAATAAAACAATATGGTCGCGCCCAATTAGGTTGATCCTTTAGGACAGCTGATCCAGCTGACGTTGAAAACATAATAAACACTCTACTGAACTCTACTGTCAAATCTGTCAAAACATCACCTGTAGACTGTTCGGCGAAAAAAAAGAACACGTGTGCAATGTTGTTATCTTTTCTTTCTTCTGTTTTGGTCGTAAGAAGAAAAAGTTAAATTTGTGTGATAGTTTGGAATATTTCGAGAGTGTAATCGGAGTATTTATTAGCGTGAATAGGAAGTAAAGAGAAAATGGTGAGGGTGACATTTTTGCACCCTGACCTAGGGATCGGGGGAGCAGAGAGACTGGTGGTGGACGCAGCCCTGGCCCTCAAGAGCAAGGGTCACGAGGTCAATTTCGTAACGTGTCACCACGACCCCGAGCACTGTTTCGCTGAAACCAAGGATGGCTCGCTGCCTGTGACCGTCGTCGCCGACCACTACCTTCCGAGGCATATTTTTGGGAGATTTTTCGCTCTTTGCGCCTACCTCCGCATGGTATTATTTATTTTTAATTTACATCATGCTTTAAAAAACATTTTCTAATTATTTTGGAATTAAATTCAACTTTATCTTATAGAATTATCAAAATTTATTCATGTATGAAAATATTTGTATTTTTTCTGATATTCAATGATAATATCAATTTTTCATATGAAATATTAAATAACGACCCAGTAAACATTTTAGATCGTAATATCATGTACGCATACATTTGTTGCAGCAATAGCATGTCATCATGATATCATGGCATGACATGTCATCATATGACGTCACTGTGACTTCATTATGACATAAATGTTTACTGGGGACATTTGTTTCAATGAAAATAAGAATATTTTTTGGTTTTTCAATGAAAATTATTACAAAAAAAATAATACAATATGAATAGCTGATTTTATTTTAAAGTTAAGTAACATTGAATAAAATTAAAATTGAAAATAAAAATGAAAAATAAAATTCAAATTAAGTAATGTTTTAATTAAAATTAGCAAATAAAAAATTAATATAATATAATTATTTTATATTAAAATCATTGAAGAACAATTAACAGCAAGTATAAAATGAAACTGTTTTTTAAAAAACTTTAAAATATTGATTTTCCGATATTTTTTTTTTTGATGTTCAAAGATAATACATATTGATATTTCATACGAAATATCGGATAATGAAGTTCATTTGACTGAAAATAAGTTTTTTTTTTCAATGAAAATTATTACACTAAAAATTAATATAATATGAATAGCTGATTATATTTAAAAATTAAATAACATTCACTGAAATGCAAATTCATATTAAAAATCCAAAATGAAATTCAAATTCAGTAATGTTTCAATAAAAATTAGCACACACAAAATCAATGTAATATAAATACTTGATTTAATGGTAAAATCATCAAAAAACAACACCAAGTATGAGATAAAATTGTTTTATCAGAAACTTTTTTATAATATTGATTTTTTCAAAGTTTTTCCAATATTCAAAGATAATATCGATATTTCATATGAAATATCAGATAACGAAATTCGTTTTAACTGAAAATAAGTAGTTTTTTTTGTTTTCAATGAAAATTAGTGCACCAAAAATAATATAATATGGCTAGCTGATTTTATTTTGAAATTAAGTAATGTTTCAATAAAAATCAGCGCACAAAAAATTAATATCATATAAATTTAATACCTCATTTTATATTAAAATGATTGAAGAACAATTAACAGCAAGTATAAAATTAAACTGTTTTATTATGAACTTTTTGAAAATATTGATATTTCATATGAAATATTGGATAACGAAATTTGTTTAACTGAAAATCAGTACTTTTTCTTCTTTTCAATGAAAATTAGTGCACCAAAAATAATATAAAATAAATAGCTGATTTTATTTTAAAGTTTAATAACGCTTCAATGAAAATCAGTGTACAAAAAATTAATATGATATAAATACCTGATTTTGTGGTAAAATCATTGAAAAACAATACAAAGTATGAAATGAAACTGTTTTATCAAAAAATTTTTTAAAGTGCTGATTTTTTAATATTTTTTCCGATATTCAAAGATAATATTGATATTTCATATAAAATATCGGATAACGAAATTTGTTTCACTGAAAAAAAGTATTTTTTCTATTTGTTTTCAATGAAAATTAGTATATCAAAAATTCATATAATATAAATAGCGGATTTTATTTTAAAACTGAGTAACATTCAATGAAATTCAAATTAAAAATCTAAAATAAAATTTACATTAAATAACGTTTCAATGAAAATTAGCACACAAAAAATTAATATACTATAAATACCTGATTTTATGGTAAAATCATTAAAAAACAATTAACATCAAGTATAAAATGAAATTTTTGTATCAAAAAATTTTTTTAAATATTAATTTTTCAATACTTTTTCCGATATTTAAAGATAATATCGATATTTAATATGAAATATTGGATAACGAAATTTGTTTCACTGAGAAAAGTATTTTTTCTTTTTGTTTTCAATGAAAATTAGTACAAAAAAAATTATATAATTAGAACAGCTGATTTTATTTTAATATTAAATAATATTTAAATGAAAATTATTACACAAAAATTTAATATAGTATAAATAGCTGATTTTATGTTAAAATTAAAAAGCATTATTGAAATTCAAATTAAAAATAAAAATTAGAAATAAAATTCAAATTCAATAAAGTTTCAATGAAAATTAGCAAACAAAAAATTAGTTTTATATGAATAGCTTATTTTTTGGTGAAATCATTAAAGAACAATTAATAGCAAGTATGAAATTAAACTGTTTTATCAAAAACTTTTTTAAAACATTCTCAAGGGCGTTGCAGCAAAATTTGTTCTTCAGAGGCAAAATTGATTTTTAAAAGGATCAATATATGTATATAGAATATTATTGTTTTGAAAATTTAATTAATTATTGAATTAGGTAAGCTATTATTTAAAGAAAGATAACATTGATCCAGTTTTTGAATTTATTTTATTGATTGAAATTTTTTTCACTTTCTGATAGTCAGAATTTGTAAAATGATTGCTGTATAAGTTGATAAGTACTAAATTAAAGGGGCCTAATGCTCTATTAATAAAATAAACAAAACAAAACAAAAATGTGTAGTCACCTTTTTGTAAAAAATAGTTTTGTAAATATCCATCAATGAATATTTCCAAAGTTCCAAACATTTAAAAATAAACGAAAAAAAAAATTATTCCATCATCCCTAGTAATTTAACTAATTCATAATTAATAATATTAAACAAATGTAATTTATTGTTTCTCATTATTTATAATTATAATCATGGGTAGTTATTGAAAAAATCAATTTTTTGTTTTTCGTTTCGTTCCATAATAAATAATCAGTTTATATAATAAATAATTAAATAAATAATTTCTAAATAAATAATTCATAATTCATAAAACATCAACTTCTAAATAAATAATAATTATTTTTTAAATAATCAACTTATAAATAAACAATTATTTTTATAAACGTTTGAAACTTCAGCCACATCATTATTGAGGATCTTTAAGAGCAAATTCTTTTTAATACTGAATAAATAATATTCTCATCAGTTCTCTAGCTTTCGGCTTTAATCAAGCCTTCTTTTGAAATAATCATATTTATAACAATTTTTTTACAAACAAAAATTTATTCGTTTTTTTGCAGATTTTCGCGGCTCTGCACATCATACTATTCGCACCACACTTGCCAGACGTCGTTTTTTGCGACCTGGTGTCGGCCTGCGTACCGATACTCAAACTGAGGGTGCGTCGCGTCCTCTTTTATTGCCACTACCCCGACCAGCTACTCTCACAACCCGGCTCGTCCCTCAAGGCCCTCTATCGCAGGCCCCTCAACTACGTCGAACAACTCACCACAGGCCAAGCAGACCAGGTATTCGTCAACAGTCGCTTCACCCAGCAAGTCTTCTACAAGACCTTTCCAGACTTGAAGCACGTCAAAACCCACGTATTGTACCCTTCCATCAACACTGACTTTTTCGACAATACTCCGACCCTCGAGCTGGAAGACGTTCTCGGTGGAAAGAAACTGCCTCAAGGTTCACGTTTCGTTCTTTCCATCAACCGTTACGAGCGCAAGAAAAATATCGAGCTGGCCATCAAAAGTCTAGCTGATTCGAGAATAGACGCGACAACGTTTTTGGTTGTCACAGGCGGATACGACTCGAGAGTTAACGAGAACGTCGAGTATCATCAAGAACTCGTTGAGATCGCTCATAATTTGGGCCTTGAGGATCGCGTTTGTTTCCTTAGGTCGTTGTCGGACTCGGGAAAACTCTCGCTCTTGCAGATGTGCACGGCGTTGCTCTACACCCCGGCCAATGAGCACTTTGGCATTGTTCCAGTTGAAGCCATGTACTTTGGGAAACCTGTAATCGCCCACAATTCGGGAGGTCCACGAGAAACCATCGTTAATGGGGAAACTGGTTTCCTCGCAGACTCCGAATCAGAGTTTGCTGATAAATTGGTGGAGGTGCTTTCGCTTGATCCGGAAATACGAGAACAAATGGGGCGAGCTGGGAAAAGGAGGTTCCATGAACGTTTCAGCTTTCAAGCGTTTACTGAGCATTTGAATCAATTTGTCATGGAAATGACTGATGAGACTGATAAAAAAAGTGATTGAGAGGGATGAGTTGCGGGTTGCCTATACTTTTAGAAAAAAACTTTGAACAATTGGTAGCGTGGTTTTAAATGGAAATTTCAAAACTGCCTACTGACATTTTTTCTGGTGGGAGGCAACTGTTTTATTTAAAATTCAAATGTAGGAAGCCTGATTCATTCCGACCAAATATTTAACCCGATGTAAACGAACCAAAAGACTCTAATGTACAGAAATGTTCAAGTTTGTATAAAAAAAATGTCTATTTGTATAATTCGCAATCCCTGAATTGCAGTATTTTCTAGGTAAATAAACCGAGACTATTAAAACAGCATACATGTACACCATTTATTAAGACAGTCATTCTTGTTTTCCAAACACCGCATTATTTCTGTCATTCCCCCTTAAACATTTAAATGCCCAGATAAAAATAGCTGCTGACGATAAAAATGTAAATTTCACGATTGAGCTGCTTCTACGCTTAATTGAAACTACAGCTGCCAATCTACACCATTGACGCTTAGCTAGTGACGACGTTCTTTTATTTACAGTGATTCTTTAATTTGGCTTGGGTAAGTATTTCGACGGATCATCGCACCATCTCGTAATTATCACTCAAAAAAGCAACATTACAAGTTGGTTAATCCGTTCAACACTTGGTCGTTTACAAGTTACAAATATTACAGTAGGAAGCTCATCCAAAAAGTCTCATTAAAAATGTCAACATGACGTCACGGCAAACATTATCGCTTGAGAGCGCCGTCCGTGTCGAGGGCTGTAAAAAAAATTGCTCGTTTAATCGACTTCCGACTGGTCTCAAATCTATTGGGATCTGACATGGGGGCGTGGCCTAAATGTCACCAGGTCCGACATTTTGGAAGATGGGACGGGTCGTCGAAGTATTCGAGGATGCATATGGAAGAGGGAAGAGTGAGAAACGTCCGACTAAGGGTAGTGGAAGGATTGGAAGACTGCACTGGATAGACCTGTACAAAAGCTGTGCCGACTTCCATTTGGAATTGAAGCATAGCATTCAAGGGCGCAGTGTGTTGAAGTCGGTTCAGTATAGAGTTCGGAATGGGTTTATCTTTTGTTTTTGAGAGGACAAATAAATGGTTGTGTTTGACATTGACGTTTAAAATATAAATGAAGGAATTATTAAGCAGACGCCTTTTTGAGCTGGTTTCGTCGATTTATTTATAGACGATTGGGACGAGGAGCGTTAGTGGCAACGATCTTGTGGATTTGTGAGGCGAGAGAAATCGAGATAGGTAATAAACCTACAATCTCGAACACAATATGGCCGTCGTAATCCCAACAATAACATTACAGTATATGGAGAAGTTTTTTTTTTTTTGGAATTATAATTTTATTTTGTAAAAAATGATCGTAACAATAAGTAAGGTTTGTAAGTGAGCAGAAACGGATCCGTCCAAAAGAAATTTTATCGGTGGGGAAGAGGTTTTAAAAGCGGGGAATTTAGTTGCATGTGGAAGGGCATTCGACCCTTCAAATGATTCAAATGAAATCATACAAATTTTCGCTTCTTGTGTGAGATCGTCAAGCACGACAAGCCATCCACAGTTCTCAAATTTAGCTTACTTGGAAAGAAGTAATCCTATTTTGTAAAATGCCGTAAACACACTAAACTTTTGGTTTTCACTATTTTTATTTATGTCAGCAAGTCTACGTTTTCGAGATTTTCGAAATTATTTGCAATTTCGACAGTTCCCACCTTCGGACGTGGAAAACGGTGAAAGCTTAAATTCAAATTTTCATTTGAATTTGACCCACAATCTTGAATGGCATAATAGTTTGGCGATTTTTTTTTCAATTCGGGGAGTGAAAGTAACTTCTTCCATTGTTAAATATTAAATAATTTGCGAATTTACAGAGTATCCCGTATGTTTACATTATTGTCTAGGGCTTGAACTAGTTGAGAAAACAGCCACCAGGTGTCATAGTGTCAAATGTCAGATCCCAATAATTAAAATAATAAAAAGCATACTCACTTTTACCGTCACACGCAACGATTTTAACTTTGTCTACAATGGCCACTTCTTGGACCTCCCTAAACTCGACGTCTTTCAACATGAACGTCCATACATTGTCGCAGAATCTGTACGTGCTCAGTTTTCCAGCCTAAAGCAAATATGGACATTGTTTTTCATTCAAACAAAAACTCGAATGTCAAGATTACAAATATATATTTATTTAAATTTATAAAGGAACGTTTGTTTCAGTATCACTTTACATATGAAATCTCATTTCTTATGTCGCCTAGTGTTTATCTTTTCAGTAATTCTTATCTTCTAAATTTATAGCGTTTCATGCTCTAGGATCAGGGCCGAATTTAGGAATGTTGTGCCCCTAGTCAGTTTCAAAAATCCCCCCCCCCCACTTATTTAGTAAGAAAAGATTGTAAGTTGAGTGAATTGAAGAATTATATTAATTTTGAGTCTCCCATATAAATTTATGAAAATCGCAAAAGATAAAAAATGAAGAAAAATCGTAAATATGTCAATATTTGGAAATTTGGAAAATTCAAATGTTTTGTGCAACTTGGTATCTTCAAAAGTTATGTTATTTGGAATATTTTAGCAGATTTTGTGATCCCATCATAATTTCATCAATTTTTTCGACTATATAGGAACCCCGCGAATTATTATAATTTTGAAATTTTCGAGCGCATACTGACATTCTGAAAATTCAATAAATTTTGCGAAATTCAAATATTCAAGCAAAAGTGTAATTGATAATGCGAATTCGAAAAATTGTCAGACATTTGAAAATTTCGAAGATGCGAGAATTTCAATATTATACAAATTTACTTAAATTATTAATAGTTCGAAAATGTTTGGAGTTGGAAATTTTTAAATATATGGAAATTGTAAGAGTTCTGAAAATTCGAGAAAAAAAATGGTCGACAAAATTTATTAAAAAGCACTTATATTAAAATTTAGAAATTACGAAAATAAAAATGTTTCGACAATTTCGTCAACTTTATTTCAAAAATTTAAATTATTTTGAATATTCCATCAAAATTTTAAAAATTTCGGATATTGCAAGAATTTCAATATTCTAAAAGTTTACTCATTTTAAAGAATATCATTTATAATCTTCGATGGTTCTAAAATTGGAAAATTTCGTCACATTTATAACGTTTTGGAAAGGATAAGACTTTCACAAAATTCATAAATTATCATTTTATTTTATTCATGAGTAATTTAACATTTTTTATTTTATTATTTAAAATGTATTCATAAATAAAATATTATTTTATTTATACATAAAATTGATAAATTATATAAATACTATTTTGATTTAATCACAAATTTTCAATAGTTAGGAAACTTTCGGATTCGGAAAATTTTAAGTGTTCTGAAAATTTGCAACAAAAAATAGTCGACAAAATTTATCGATAAGTACATTGAAATTAGGAAATTTTGAAAATAAAAATGTTTTAGCAATTTTATTTCCAAAACTTCAGTTCTTTCGAATATTCCGTCAAAAGTTAAAAAATTTCGAAAGTTTCGGAGATTGCAAGAATTTCTTTACATTTAGAAAATTATAACAGATTTTATTCTATCATAATTTAATAAAGTTTCCCCACTCAAGAAACCCTGTGAATTATTATAATTTTGAAATTTTTAAGTAGACTGACATTCTGAAAATTCACTATATTTTGTGAAATTCAAATGTTCAAGCAATTTTCAAATTGTAAAAATGTAATGGAATGTAAGGGAAATTCGAAAAGATTTGAAAATTTCATAGATGCGAGAATTTTTATATTGTAAAAATTAATTATTTTAATTTACTATAGATATTAATATTTATCAATTTTATTAATTTAAATTAATATTTTAATTAATTCAAAGGAGTTTGGAATTTCGCAAAATTCATAAATTACCAATAGTTCAAAAATTCTCCAAGTTGGAAAATTGTAAGATTTGTTGAAATTTCAAGCCTTGTCAAAATTTTAAACAAAAAATGGTTGACGAAATTTATTGATAAGTACCTATATTAAAATTTATAAATTTTGATAATAAAGTTGTTCCGACAATGTCAGCAATTTTATTTTAAAGATTTTAGTTATTTCAAACATTCCTTCAAAGTTTTAGCCCCACATCAATCAACTTGTTGCTCCCAGGCACGAAAATAGTTATTTGGTACTTAAAAAATATTCCGTATATTTTTCAGTATTTATAAAATGTTATAGATTTTTTTGTATAATCATGAGTAACGTATTCTCTAATAACATGAATGTACAATTCAAATAAACCTTAAAAGTGAGCCTCGATTTGACCCTGGTTGCAAGGGCTTGGTTGATGGCCTTGTCGAATTGGAGCATCACTTTCATAGCCAGCTGCGGCGTTATCTGCCCATACTATAACACAATTTTCGTCATTTTTTCTTCTTATACACTCACATTTTTACTCTACATGCATTTGAATAACAAACAATCCTACAGCTAATTCAAAAAGCTGAATAATTTGAATAAAAAATCATCGTATAGAATTTTAGCAGTTATTTTCTTGAAAAATGTTGAAATTCATGTCAATCGAAAACATTCACAACATTTTCGAATTTCCGAATTTCGATTTATAAATTTTTTTATCTAAGCCTGTTAAATTGTAAGACTGTGAGTGAAATTTTCAAAATTGCAGAATCCACTCACAATTTACCAATGACTAACATTCATTAAATATTTTTTGTTTCACGCCAACATTTCACCAACTCATGGCCTTGATGTTATAAACAAAATCAGTTCCAAATAGATATATAGTTATAATTTCTTCATTGAATTAAAAACTTGATGATTTTTTCATTGTATGGAAAATTTCAATGATTTTGTTGAGGTTTGAGAAATTTGCAAGGCTATATTTTTGGCACATACTTTAATGTTGGACATGTGGAATTATGGGGAAATCTAGGGAATAATCATTAATTCCCTAGAATTATGGGGAAATCTAGGGAATAATAATTAATTCCTTAGAATTATGGGGAAATCTAGAGAATAATCATTAATTCCCTAGAATTATGGGGAGATCTAGGGATTAATGATTAATTCCCTAGAATTACGGGGAAATCTGCGGAATTAATGATTAATCCCTTGTTTTCCCTAGAATTCCCCATGTCCAACAAAACAGCATTCCAACAGAAAAGTATGCGCCATATTTTTGAAATGCAAAAAATTTCTTAATATCTGAACCAGAGATGGTTTCTAAATTTCATCAACAATAAACAGTTATGCTATAACCACAATTCCCCCATTTTATTTTTTACCAGTAATCCATCAAGTGTGAAAAATTCAAGTTGATAAACCTGCTGATATTTTGTGTTCTATTTCAGAAAAAATATTAAGGCGTTTTATAATAAATTTCTTTGTCAAACAAATTTTTTGCCTCACAATTTATGAGCACATAAATTAAAAATTATTTATGACATGCAAAGAATTTTATTTGTTTATAAAATGTTGCATCTTGATACAATATCATGGTTCAATTCTTGAAAATGAAGTGTTCAATCGTCATCTTGTTATTCACATTGCATTGCTGTTATTCAGGTAATTAACGATCCCTTGAATCCTTGAAAAACTAGTCTTATTTAAAATAATTCTTATTTTTGTTTATTTGATTTTACTAGGTTATATCCCACAAGGATTCGGCAGCACACCTCCAAGACAAAATCATAATAATTGCTGTGCAATGACACCCCAAGAAGCTCATGACTACGTCGCAGAAGCAAGGGCTCAAGCAGAGCGTTGGCGTCAACAAGGACTTATTTCATAAGCATTGTGATTACTTGAAGAGAGTTGGTTAATAAATTATTATTATAACTCATGCGCGTACCCAGCTTTTTTGTCCTTGTCGTGAGTTGGCTCTAAGCGCGCAAGATTGACAAAGACGCAAAGAGGGGTTCGAACCTCCCTTTATGTCTTTGTCAATCTTGCGCGCTTAGAGGCAACTCACGACAAGGACGGAAGAAAGCTGTGTACGTGCCTCTTATAACTTGATATCACAAATGTGATAATAATGTGAATATTGACATGACATTGATAAAAATGTGAATATTAATATGAATGTTGACAATCAAACTTATTAAAAATTTCATAGACAAAAAATTATTGAGTCGATGATTTAATGACCCAACGATGACAAAAATTTAATTTTTTATTAATTTGAAATATTGGGATATAATAATAATACAGGGTGTCCCAGAAATCACCGGAACAACCGTTAACAGTGAATTCCTTATTGAATTTCGAAACGATTTTTCCTTTGCCGTTTTTTGAAATTCG
>JAPYZL010041100.1:0-10228 GCA_030522825.1 Platygaster orseoliae
ACATGGTATTTATCGTTTTCAGGATTGAAAAATTTCAAGAAAACTTTACATAAGTGAATGTGATTGTTGCCGCAAAGAATGTTGTTCAAGAATTTTTTTTCCATGCAATACTACTAAAAAGTAAATATCTTTAGTAGGTTTTTAATATTTAAGTCAAAAAACGTGATTATACCTCAGCTGCTTGAAACTAGTATGATTATAGACCTTGATTTTGTGATAAATCAATTCATTTTCGTGAACCCCACGGCCGACCACCAAAATGTTATTGTTTCAAAATAATGCACATAGTTTGAGGTAAATTCCAAATTTTTTTCGGATTTTTAAAATTTGGGGAGCACCCAAAATTTTGACTTTTTTTGAAAAAAAAATTTTTTCCAAAAACATTTTTTCAAAAAAATTTGTTTGAAAATATTTTTTGAAAGCACATACTTCTAAGATACTCTGTCAAATTTTTTTGAATTTTTCGCTTCACGTCTGTGGGTGTCAGAAATTAAAGAAAAAGTCAGAATAATGCGGTTTTTTCAATTTTATTTTGTTGTAACTTCCGTAATTACCTTCAGAAACTGCTCAAAATTGGAAATAAAATTTAAATATGGTTCCTTTATTATCCTCTAAAATTTGAACGCATTCTGAGACACATGCCTATAATGTTCTGCGACTTGACATGGAATGCCCCATGTACTTCCTATTCTTAATGTGTATAATGTTATCCTTACTAATCTTGAATCTTATATGTAACCATGAAATGGGCATATATGTTGTGAAAAAAAAAATTGTAAGAAATTCGTTTGAATAATTGCTTTCAAAAATAAATTCATACAAACAATGTAAAATCCTTTCTCAGACACGCGAAAATCTATGCCAAGGAAATTTTGTTGTGGAAAAAAAATGTATAATAAATTTGTATTAATAAGTTGTTCAAACAGAATAATTTTACAAAAACAATCTCAATTTCTAACTTAGCAACCTAAAAAACTATGAAATCGACATATATGTTATGAAAATATAGTTGTTCATCAAATTGTTCAAATAAATTGTTCAAACAGAAAAATTTCACAAAAACCATGACAAATTTCAACTAAGCTACTCAAAAAACCATGAAATTGACATGTATGTTGTAAAAATGAAATCGTTTATAAATTTGTTTAAGTAAATTATTAAAACAAAAATTTTTACTAGAACAGAGTCAAATTCCAACTCAGCAACCAAAAAAACTATGAAATTAACATACATGTTGGAAAAATAAAGTTGTTAAAATATTTTCAAACAAATTGTTTAAACAAAATATTTACATAAAAAAAATTTCTAATCTCAACTCAGCAACCTAAAAAACGATTAAAAAAACATTGTTGTAGTAGAAAATAAATTGTGTTAACATATTTTCAGATGAATTGTTTAACCGAACAAATTTGACAAAAACAATGTCAAATTCTAACTCATAAACCACAAAAATCATGAAATGGACATACATGTAGAAATAAAATTATTTATTAATATGTTTGAGTAAATTGTTTAACAAAAGAATTTCACAAAAGCAATGTCAAATTCTAACTCATGAACTACGAAAACCATGAAATGGACATATCTGACCCGCCAGAAAGAAAGGGACCTTAGGGAGCTTGATAAAATTTTTCACGGCGAGCATTTGAAGTTGATGCGAGTAACGTTAAACTTTGGAATGAAAAGTGCGCCTCGCTCTATTGTGAAAAAAATAAATTTCCTAAAACTTTTTTGTTTTTTCCATTGAAAAGAGCAATTCCAAAACTATCGGAAAGTGAATTTATTCGGAAATTGATTTTTTCGTCCTGAGGTCCCTTTCCTCCCGACAGGTCACGTATATGTTGTGAAAAAAAATGGTTTAAAAATTAGTTTAAATAAATTGCTTAAACAAACAATTTCATAAAAACAATTTGAAATCCCAACTCAGCAAACTAAAAAACTATAAAAAAGACGTGTATGTTGTAAAAACAAGATTGTACAAAAATTAGATAAAATAAATTTTTTAAATAAAGGAATTTTCCAAAAACAATGTCAAATTCTCACACTGCAACCCAAATAATTATGAAATGGACATATATGTTGTAAATATCAAATTGTTCGAAAATTTATTCAAATAAATTGCTAAAAGTTCTTACTTTTATTGGGAGTGTGTGCGAGAGGCCGTCGTAATGAGGCGATAGACTGGGAGCGAGAGGCCGTCGTGATGTCAGGCGATAGGCCATAGAGTAAGAGGCCGCTCCAGTAGGACGATAGGGCGCTTTTCAGGGCGAGAGGTCTAAACTATATTGGTGATAGGCTCTGTGGGGTAGAGTAATCTGAAGAAAACCAGTGCGATAGGCAGTCTAGAGGATGCGAGAGGCAAAGGCTTTGAAAGACGACTATGAGGTTTGAATTCCGAATCGAGTATTTATACTATGAATCTCTTCCATTTTACATGCGACGTGTCAATTCTTTAATGTCCAGTCATTGTGAATTCTTTATGGAAAAATGAGCACGTCATGTTTTTATGCTAAAAATAGAAAAACCAAATGATCCTCATTTCTGCATGTGCTGATATCGTGTGGGAGATACCGTGTGGGAGTTTAGCAACCCGCGTGGGTTACTAGACACATCGGGAGCCTCCACAGGTGGCAGATAGGGGGAAGCTTTCCAGATATGGGTGGTACCGGGGAAATCAAATACTCGGGGCGGACCAAGCTAGCCTGGCGGTGGGCAGCGACTCCGTCAATACTATACAGGTTAAACCCTTGCAGGTCAGCGCAAACATTGTTGCTCCTGCAACAATGGTTGCGTTATCGCAGTGTGAAAGGACAAGGGAACCCATCACACTATCATCCCAAGAAAATCGACATGGCAGGAGGCAACAATAGAAAGCACTTGTCGGACTACCCGGCTGACCACCGACGCCACTCCAGGTCCGGGTTGGATGGTATGAAATCGGCTACCGGCCAGCAGGCTGTTATCCATCAGGCGGCGGCTGGAAAAAGGATGACTGATGCAGATAACTTTAACTCCGAAACTCCTAATAGATGCAAGGACTTGAAGATCGGTACGTGGAATGTTCGGGGCATCCTAAAAGCCGGGAAACTAGACATCATCGAAGCAGAAATGAGCAGGCACAGAATTGATATCCTTGGGCTCAGCGAAACGCATCGTAGAGATAACGGGCACCGTAGAACTATGCGTGGTAACACCATCTACCTATCGAGCAACCCCGACGAGAGTCACAATGGAGTGAGCTTTATGATTTCCAAAAAAGTGGAGAGATGGATCATTGGGTACAACACTATCAGCAATAGGATCAGAGGCATAAAGATCAATGCGTATCATTGCATAATTAACGTGATACAGGTATATGCGCCAACCAGTACCTCCACAGAAGAGGAAATCGAATTCTTCTACCGACAGCTAGGAGATTTCGTAGGCAGTATCCCAGGACGCGAAGTAGTACTTGTGCAAGGGGACCTTAACGCAAAGATTGGGGCAACGACGGACAATCCACTTTGCGGCACGATAGTATGTAGATTTGGCGTGGGAAGTAGGAATGATCGAGGAGAACTCTTACTAAGTTTCTGTATAGAAAACCAGATACGGTCATGAGTACATGGTTCCAGCACCATATAAGAAGACTTTACACGTGGAAGTCCCCAGCTGATAGGTATAGAAACCAAATAGATTACATCTGTATACAATCTAGATGGCACTCGGCAATATCAAACGTTAGAACATTCCCAGGGGCCAACTCAGGCCCGTAACCAGGCGGGTGCTAGGGGATGCTCAGCCCTCCCTGAAAAAATTTGTGCCCCCCCCCCTGGAAAATACATGACCCTGTAAAAATCATCTGAGTGAAATCTGAGGTCAAATCTAAAGTGCCAATTTCCTCGTTTTCGCACCTTTTCTGAGCAGAGATGTAACCTGATAGCTTAAAAATTTTTTTGTTATTTGTTCATAAGGTTTCCATTCTTATTTTTTGCAAAGTTGATTTAGTTTGAGAAAATTTTTTAAACAAACTTGAGAGATCTGACTTACTATCCTAAAATTTGACACGATTTATCTAATTCTTTTGATTATAACTATTGTACATATAACGCATTATACAATACATGAAATATTTGACCCAAACGGTAATTCTTTATTTTTGCTGGACCTATTGATAGTTATTAATTAAATAATTATAATAATGCATACAAAAAATTTTTAGGGACTGATCTCAGCTCAGATCTGAAGTGCGAAAACGATGAAGTTAGTACTCCAGATCTGAGGTTTTGTAACTTAACTAACTATTTTTAGCTAACTTTTAACTTAAACTAATTTTAACTAACAAACTTTTGTCATAATTTTTACTGAAAATGTACAAATTTTGTATGGATAAATAAATAGAATATTTAAAATTTATGTGACAGCTAATTCGTCATTTTTTTAAATAATTAACCATTTTAACAATCCTGGAAGACAACCTCTCATAAACTAATTATCTTTGTATGTGAAATTGATGCAATAAATAAAATTTCATCCTGAAAATTTTTTATGGTAAACTGTCATTCATTCAAGTTCTGAAGTATTTAATTCTGGTCTTAAACAGGTATCTCTATACAATAATATATCACTTTTGAAAATTCAAATAACCGAAATATAAATTATTAAAAAAAAAAGTTTATTATTATTGTAAGTTTATAAGTTTAATGATTTTTAATCAAATCTTCTTGTAATATTTAGAAGTAATTGATTATTGTAAAAAAGCTATCTGGTAAGGGCTGAAATTAGGTTGCCAAGAACTTAAACGAATTTCAATATAATCATTAATAATTCAACATACTAGTACAGTTGAAGCATCAGAATCGTACCGTTTCACGGTACGAAATAGTATATTTTCTTGACTAGTGTGAAAAAATTTTTTTAACGAATCTGAGAGTTGTAACGCGAGCCAAAGGCGAGCGTTAAATTTACCATATTCCAAATGACCATATTTACCAAATTTCAAATTTTACGAGTTCTTATTTGTTAATTTTTGTAAGAAACTGATTGTTAGAATCATTTATTGGCATGAAAAGGGTGTATCTACTGATTTTATTTTTATAAATACCATATAAAACTAATAAGAAATACTGAGCCGCGAAAATTTTATTTAAAAAAACTCCATAAATTGTGACAAACAGGAAAGTTTCAAAAATTATTTCAAGGAAGTGTTTTTCAAGTGGAAAATAATTGATTCATTATAATAAAAACTTGTATTTATTATTATGTACAACAACGATTTACAATGTGATAAAAATTTTCTCACGTGAATTATTACCCAATAACAAAAACTGTCTCGGCTAAACGTAGTTTTAGAATATTTCTGTTTGATTTCATATGAAATATGATGAATATTAGCATACATGTGCTGCATTCATAAAAAATGGTGAAACTCGAATTTCGTATAAAAAAAAAAAAAAAAAAATTATTGAAACACATTAAATGCATCATTGATGCACCAAGCAAAAAAAAAAGGTGAATTTTGCGCAGCTTAAGGGAGGGCTCTACCTTGTTGGACTGGAAAGCTATACTTTTTTCAAAAAATTGTGTTGGGGAAACTATTCAAGATATAAAGCTGAAATTTGGCATGATATTGAATGAGTATTTATTTTACCCATACAAGTTTTTTTGAATGCGGGTATAAAAAAAGGGGGAGGTGTATGAGAATATCAATGGCCGCCCGTCATCCTGGAGATGTCCCGCTAGCGGAAGTGATTGAAGAATAAAGCAATCGTGATGAAATTTTGCACAAAGTGTTTTAGGGTTGCAGAACAAAATCACGAAAAATAAAAATCATATCGCTGTTTGAAAAAAAAATTCGATTAAAAAATTTTTTTTTTTCACATATTGTTATGTAAAATGAAAAATTGTTTATATTTTTGACTCATTCTAGTTCAATTTTGTTATACAACCCTAAAACACATTTGTGCAAAATTTCGTCACGATTGCTTTATTACAGCGTCTTCAATCACTTCCACTAGCGGGTCATCTTCAGGATGACGGGCGGCCATTGATATTCTCACACCTCCCCCCTTTTTTTTACCCGCATTCAAAAAAAAAATTGTATGCATAAAATAAATACTCATTCAAAATAATGCAAAATTTTAGCTTTCTATCTTGAATAGTTTCCTCAAGACAATTTTTCAAAAAATTGTATAGGTTTCAGGCCCAACAAGGTAGAACCCTCCCTTAAGTGCCGTGATTTTTAATAACAACGGGCTGTAACAACCATTTTTATACATGACTAAATGGGTGCTGAGCCCCCCCCCCCCCCACCAACTTTTGGTCGTTAGTTTCAAGCTAAAGCCGAAAAGTACCAAGAGGTGCTCATCGATGACGTCCAATTTAACAACTAATGGATTCAGACGGTTTCGGAACTTGATTAAACCCAAGCTCCAGGAATTTAGTCTGCGGGAAACGGATTCTCCTGACACTGATTGGACTCATTTGAAAGAGATCGTGACGATGACTGCACAGGAAGTCCAACGGCAAGAAACAGTGCACAGGGGGCGCAAGCCATGGACACAGGACGAGACGTGGGCATTGATTGAAGAAAGGAGAGCCGCAAAAGCCAGGAATGATAAAGTTCTCTACAAAACGTTACATAAAGCCGTCCAGAGTGCGTGCAGGAATGACAAGAACCTGTACATCAACAAAATCTGTGTAGAAATCGAACAACATGCAAATGACTTCCAAATGAATGACCTTTTCAAAAAAGTCAAACAGCTTACAAGTAAACGGAAACCGAAATCTTGGCTTTTGGAGGATGAGCAAGGACGCCCAATCAGCAACACAGGCGAGGTTCTGGAAAAATGGCGGGAATATTGTACGGAACTATATGCAGAGACAGACCAACCACAGGCAGCTGGAAGAAGTCGTAGAAGAATGCAGGATGAGCCTGACATCTTGAGATGTGAAATCGAGGATGCGATAAGCAAACTCAAGCGGAAGGCTCCAGGTAATGATGGAATAACATCGGACATGATCCAAAAGCTGGGCCTGAAGGTGTTGACATACTGCACACCATATGCAATAAGATCTGGGGAACAAGTGAGTGGTCTAATGATTGCAAGGAGTCCGTGCTAATCCCCCTGCACAAAAAAGGCTCTACGAGAAAGTGCAGCAATTACCGTACACTCGCGCTATTGTCACACACCAGCAAGATATTACTTTACATCTTGAACAAGCGGATTGCTTCGTACGCAGACAGGCGAATACCTGACGAACAAGTAGGGTTTGTCAAGGGTCGAGGAACAAGGGAGCAAATAATGAATATGAGGCAACTCATTGAGAAAAGTCGGGAGTTTAATACACCTCTCGTCCTCTGCTTCACCGACTACTCAAAGGCTTTCGATTGCGTTAAGTGGGAGCAACTGTTCAAGGTGATGAAAGAAATGGGCATCCCAGACCATCTCATATTTCTAGTTCGAAACCTATACGTAGAGGGAGCTGCAAGGGTCAAACTAGACAACAACATCTCCGGTCCTTTTTATTCAGAACGTGGAGTTCGGCAAGGCTGCATTTTATCGCCCAAGTTATTTAACTTGTATGGCGAGTATATGATGAGGAAGGCCCTTGAAGGATGGACTGGTGGGGTGAGCGTGGAAGGTCGGAAAATCAGCAATCTCCGTTTTGCCGACGACACGACCTTCGTAGTGCCAAATGAGGAAGAACTTGCGGATCTTTACGGACGGGTAAAAAAGGAGAGCACAAAGCTCGGATTGGAAATAAACGTCTCCAAGACAAAAGTGATGATAGTAGACCGTTTCGAAACACTTACAAGATCCGGAAACCTGGACATGGAAGCGGTTGCGGAATTTATGTACTTAGGTGCATTAACTACCAATACGGGAGGATGAGATGCTGAAATCAGAAGTTGAATAGGAATGGCGAAAAACGCCATGGCGCGTCTTGACAAAATATGGAAGGACCGCAATATAACGACAAAGACCAAAATCAGACTTGTAAAAGCTCTGGTTCTTTCAATATTCTTCTATGGTGTTGAGACATGGACGCTGAAAGTAGCAGAGCGTAAGAAGATCGACCCTTTCGAGATGTGGACGTGGCGAAGATTGCTGCAGGTTCACTGGACAGAGTGACGAACCAACCAGAATCATGTCGTACTGGACGTCCAGAAACACCGAAGTGTAGCGGCCATCGCGCTCCAATTGGCACCATACGGACCTTAGGTGCGTCAACTGAAGACCTATACTTAACAGACGTATTATCACCACAGCCCGTCAGAGTCCAACCTCAATCGGCGGGGTACAACTTCGGTGCTTCGCACCGAAGTTGTAGGGCTCCCCAGCCTCCTGACTACCAGTGTTAGCATCCAACCTCTCGTTGTTAGACTGGTCACGGCCGAGAAGATGAACTGAAGTTCAGAGCAGTCTCTACTTCAGATTTCTGAGGACGGGCCGAGAACTTTGCCCAGTTTGAACTGGGATCGTAAGCGGACCCGCCCCCTCTCCACTCCCCTCCTGAAGTACGGGGGAAGTTGCGTCAGCAAGCTGACGGAAAAACGGTGTGCAATCCAAATAGACGTACCAAAGTCCATTCTGCCCGCGTCTAACTACAGCAAAATAAAACAAAATAATAAAGCAAAATCAATATTCACAACAGTTACACGGGAACACTGCTGTTTCGACACTTGTCGGTTGAGCGTGCCAAGCTCAACCCACCCCTGTCGTTCAAATCCATGACCGTTTTCAAGGGACAAAACATGGTCATTTCTCACCTCTGCGGCTTTCCTATTTGCTAAACACCTGTGGCCTCCCAGATCAGCAGGCAGCACCTCGCATTATCAAAGCTTAAGGAGCCTATGAGCCCTTTGGCCGACTAAATTGTCGTTCACCCCGCCGCCACGTTGAGGCAAACTCACTGGACGGGGTGACGAACCAACCAGAAATATATCATACTGGACGTCCAGAATCACACAAGGTGAAGCGGCCATCGTGCTCCAATTGATACCATACGGACCTTAGGTGCATCAACTGACGATCTGTACTTTCTAGACTGATTACACTACCTGTCAGGGTCCAACCTCAATTGGTGGGGCACGAGTTTCGGGGCGAAGCCCCGAAGTTGTGGGGTTCCCCAGCCCCCTGACTACCAGTGTTAGTATCCAACCTCTCGATGTTAGACTAGTCGCGGTCGAGAAGATGAACCGAAGTTCAGGGCAATCTCTAAATTTGGGAAAAGTTCTCGGCCCGTCCTCAGAAGTCTGAAGTAGAGATCTGAAGTAGAACTGGGATCGTAAGCGAACCCGCCCTCTCTCCCCTCCCCTCCTGAAGTACGGGGGAATGACGAACCAATTAGTCGATTCTCCGTGTAATTGGTATTGACAAAAGACTGTCGGACATCTGCGGGCAACGCATATTAAAGTACTTCGGACACATGGCGCGTTGGGGAGGCGAAAGCATAGAGCTCATGATTGTGTCAGGCAACGTCTGCGGGCAACGTCCCAGAGGCAGATCCCCTACCCGATGGACCGATCAGATATGTTCATCTACGTCATCTAACCTTCAAGCGGCGATCAGTTTGGCAGAAAGCAGAGAGGAGTGGAGGAATTTCACAGAAGGAAGATTAGCCGCAATTGATCACGACCCTCAGAACTGAGGATAACGACTACAATTATGAAATCGTAAATGAATAACATTCAGGCCTGTACTTGTACGGCGGAAACGCTAAATGGGACTCATCTAGGCACGCGTCGATATCGTATATGAGCAAGCTTCAACAGCAAAAAAGCTAAATGACACTCATCTATGTACGCGTCGATATCGTAAATGAGCGCCTCGCACGCGTGGAGGCTTAAGAGGACACGGAAGACCTCGGGTAGATTTCTGCTGACCGACATTCGTATTCTTCACTTTTTTTTTAAACTAATGATCGAAATGAAAAATTTTTTTAGACATACTCTTATTATGCATAATTATAATATGCAACACAAAAATTTTATAAAAATTTGCAAAAAAATTTTTTTTCGTATAATTGACTTTTTTTTTAACTAATCATCAGATAGGGTCAAGATTTTGGAGACGTATTTGCACTATGATATTATAATAGTAGTCACAAAAAATTTTCATGAGTTTGCCAATAATTTGCCAAATTTAGCTATACAGGGTGCGCCACCAAAATCCGGACAAATTCAACAAAAAATTCATTACAAATATTTGTCATGAATAAATTTATTTTAAAAAAAACCTTTTTA
>JAPYZL010041109.1:0-16731 GCA_030522825.1 Platygaster orseoliae
GTTTATTATAAGTAACTAAGCATTAGAGAGTGTTGTGTGTTCGGAATTGCACTCATGAGACCTTTTTAATAGGCATTTGAAATCCTCTAAACATTCACCCATCTTTCACCCGTGCGGGTGAAAGATGGGTGAATGCTGGGTTGCCAGGGGGAGAGAGCCCCCCGGCTTTCCAGCGAGTGCGAAAGAGATGCGTAGAATGAGAACCGCGCCAGAGCGAGAGAGACGCACCATCTCAGCGCTCTCCTCACTTTAATCAACGACGAAAACGATGATTATGTAATCTTTTCAGGGAAAAATTGGATTCTCAACTGGAATTACATTCAAGTTTTTCTAAAAGGAATCCACTTGGATTTCCAAGTGGAAATCCAGGAAATCCAATTGGAAAACTGACCATTTCTCCAATTGGAAATCTAACTGGAAATCCAACTGGATTTTTCAGTAGGGATCGAAAAAATTAATTCATGTAAAAGTTTGTTTGAAAAATTGTAATGAAAAATTCTTTCTTTGTTGCATTCCTTTAATTGGCTATTAAAAAAAATTATTAAAAAAAAAGTCTTGCCCTCTATAACGTATACCCTGACTACGGGCCTGTGTGAGTTTAATTTTTCCAATTTCCCCGCCAAATTCAAGATGAATTTAGCTTCTTCTATAAATAAACCATGCATCTTATTGTTGCACGTCGTTATAAACTAACTTTTATCGTATCAATCAATTCTCGCTAAAATATTATAATCTTGGATTTGCAAAGTTTGAATAAAAGACAAGTTGAATCGTATCTTTTAACGATTTGGTGCGTTAAATATTAAATATAAAAATGTGACGTCACGTGATACGAAAGTACGCTATAACTATATAGTATGCGAACTATGTGCATTGCATTTTGCATTGAATAGCAGGCGCGTTTCCAGCTTTTTTTCGTCCTTGTCGTGAGTTCGAACCCCCCCTCTTTGCGTCTTTGTCAATCTTGCGCGCTTAGAGGCAACTCACGACAAGGACGGAAGAAAGCTGCGTACGCGCCTGTTGAATAGCAAGGACGTGAAAATTCAAAACAGTGGATGACAGTGGACACAACATCGAATATGGCGCTGGATGACTCAAGTGAACAGTGTACCTAGGTATCAAAGGTCGAATTTATTTTTCAGGAATAGATAAAAAGAACGAATCAAATGTGCGGTTGGTTTATCTTACGTAAATACCGAGTTCGTTGAATTGCTCATCCGGACCCTACAAGCTTGACTATCAAAAAAGTCATGAACACTCATCGTCATGGAGGTTGGATAATTTCGCTTATTTATTATCACTTTTTTCATCATTGCGCACATTTATTTTGGCGAAAACTGTTATTATTGATTGTACTATAGTTTCTTGTATTTTTGATTTTTTAGTTGTCATAAATTTGGAAAATATATCAATAATCAAAGACATAAGACTGGAAATTACTTTGAAGACACAAAAATATATTAATTTTTTTATATATGAATAATAGTAAGTAGCAAATAATTTTTTAGGCATAGAATGAAATTTGTTAATTAAGGTTGTTGGAATTGATTAATATAGTAATTTTCTTTTTTTTATGGTTTTTCAACATGTTTTTAATAGGTGTTAAAAAAATTTTAATTATAATTTTTTATTTATTTGTTATAACTTTTTTAATCATTGCACAAATTTCATTTGGTGAAAACTGTTATCACTGATTGAAAAATAGTTTCTTGTATTTTTATTTGTTAGTTGTCAAGATAGTTGTCAAGAATTAGGAAAATATGTCAATAATCAAAGATTAACAATTACTTCAAAGACATAAAAATCTAATTATTTTTTTATTTATGAATAATAGTTTGAAGCAACTAATTTTTTAGGTAAAGAACTAAATTTGTTAATTAAGATTGTATGGAATAAAAATAAAAATTTTCTTTTTTTATGGTTTTTTATTAAGTTGTTGATAGATGTTAAAAAAATTTTAGTAGTAACAATGGTTTTCTGGATTTTTTTTTATCGTGATCAATTTTTCATTAAAATTTCATTGTTGCTTTCTCAACATTTTTAAACGTTTTTTCGAGCTGTATAAATTCATTAAAAAACTTTGAAATGTGTATAAAAATGAATTATTTACAGTATTTTTGGATACTTCAGAACTTGTCTTAATTTGAGGAATTTGTAAAAAAGTTATTGCATATTTACAAATTCAGTTGATAATTTTTTAGGATTAAAAATGTTTTAGCCTTTTTTAAAGAGTTTTTTTTTCATTTTTCTATCACTTATTTTCTGAACATATAAATTTTCCATTTATTTGTAAAGCTTTTTCAAAAATTTCCCTAATTTAGATGTTTAGGTATAACGTTCAAAATTTCAATGATTCTTCAAAGGCTATTTGAAGAATTTGTTATTTATTCATTCATTTGAAAAAATTTGAATTATTCTTTCAAGAGAATTTGAAGAATTTGAATTGAATTTTATTATTCATGAAAAATTTTAAATTATCTCTAATTCTCAAAACACGTAATGCATATAAATAATTAAAAATTTTTGAATTTTCATGAAATTCAAAGAACATCTCTAGAATTTTCAGTGGTTTTGTTATTTTTTTAGTAGACATTTTTTTTTTTTTAATTTTTAATTATTTTTTTTTTTTAATTAGACAAGTTCTCCAAAATTTTCATAAATTCGTATCATTTAAAAACACGTATTTTCATATGTTTGATTTATTACATTTTTTAACCTATTTTTAGTTGAGCTATTTCTAAACTTATCTATTTTTTCTTGAAACTTTTTAAAATTTCTCATCAATATCAAAAATCAGATAATTTACAAATAATTTACTAAAAATAAAAAAATGAAAGTTGTATTGGAAAATCTTTTTGTTGAATTGTTGATTTGATTATTTTTCAAACTGCGACCCAATATACTTATACTCAGTTTGATCAAAACATCTAAAAAACATCGCAAAAACTCAATCTACAATTCAGTTGCACATTTTTTCGTAGAAAATTTTTTTTATAATGGAACGGTAAAATTTCCAACTTTCCTTTTTTCGTCTTCTTAGCACGTTTTTCACAGCAAACCTAAAAATTATTTACTAACTGTGATTCAAATATTAAACTCTGACTCATTTATAAAATCCACATTCATTGAATTTCCGAAAACAAAGTATTTCAAGAACCCAACAAAAAAAAAAGATAAACTTTATGTAATTTTTATATGATAAATTTTCAATAATTTTTATGAATTGTAAGTTAACTGATAATTTAATGTAATATTTAGAATGAGATAACATTTATACAAGTGCTGAAAAAAAAATTACACAAAATTAAAGTTAATAATTTATTTTTTTCATAAATATGTGTCTGTCACTGAAATTGAAAAAGTATCTGAATAAGTTACAAAAACTTTTTCGATTTGTTTGGAAAATAAATCAGTAAATCATACATTTCTTGTATTATCAATAAAGTAGAGCAAAAAAATCAAATTTCACAAATCGGTGAAAAATTGCAGAGTATGGTCTTTTGAAAAAAAAAATTAAAAAAACATTAGTTACGCGAAAATGAGAGTTAACTTTGTAAAATTCTTTTATGAATTGTTTATTCGCACTTAATCACATAATTTTTTACTCGAATTTCCTATGCCCATTTTTTCAGTTTTGGAAATTTAAGTTTTTAACACAAAAGTTAAAATAGTCTCAATAGTCTCAAACTCTGGTAAAAAAAACCATTCAAATGAAAAGAAAAATAAAATTTTTTTTTCAGATGCTCGAATTACTGAATAACCTGAACAGCCATTTCTGGTTCGTTCTCACATGGATTGGACACAACTTGGCATTTCACCAATCACCCAAAATACTGATATTAACGGTCACGTGCATCGTTATAGTTATTTCTATCGCATGGGTATCGATTTTGAAAAAATGGAAGAACAGGGAATTTTTGCCAGAGGTGAAAGACTTGGTCGGCGTGGGAAAACCAAGGTTTCGCAAACGGGACAAGGTTTTGTTTTACGGTCGAAAAATGCTGCGCAAAGTGAGATCGATAAGCGGACAAGTTCCCGGGTCAGGACCCGGGCGAAAACGAAGGGCCGTTATGAAATTCGCCAGGAGGTTGCTCCAGTTGCGAAAAGACACTGTACCGCAACAACTGAAGGTCTTGGAACCACCCGCGGAGTACCTGGAGGAAGATTTGGTGAAATCCGGTGAAAAAGTCCCATCCGACGCTTTGTACATGCTGCAGAGTATAAGAGTCTTCGGGTACTTTGAGAAACCCGTATTTTTGAAACTGTGCAAACATACGGAGATCATGAATTTGCCCGCTGGTAGCATGCTTTTCAAAATCGGCGACCCCGACGAGAATTTTTTCATCGTGCAGCAAGGATTGTTGAATGTCTTCATTACCGGGTCGGATGGATCGCAAATTTCTTTGAAATTGGTGAAAACTGGGGAGTCAGTGACGAGTTTGCTGAGTTTCACTGATGTGCTGACTGGGCATACGAGCACTTACAAAACTGTTTCTGCAAGGGCTGTGGAGAACTCGGTTGTCGTGAAACTGCCTATGAGTGCTTTTCATGAGGTAATTTTCGAATCAAAATATTAAAATATTATTAAATATAAATATACAGATTACGTGACGAGAAATTTCCTAAGTTTAAAGCATCTAAATACTGAAAATACTGTTTTTGCAAAACATGCATTTCAAAATTTTGCATTCTATGCGTTTTTTTGTTCTTCTATGCGTGTTTTTGTTTTTTTAATGCGTATTTTTGTTCTTTAATGCGCGTTTTTCTTCTTCTATGCACGTTTTTGTTCTTCTATGCGTGTTTTTGTCCTTCTATGCGCGTTCTTGTTCTTCTATGCGTGTTTTTGTTGGCTACGCCTCGGCAGATAAATTGGCCCTCGCCCAAAAAGCCACGCTTCAGGTCCTAGTTACAAAATATACTATTAAAATATAAGGAAGAGCGGGATCCCGACTTTTCGGGAATCCCGAGTTCGGGATGCGTCGGGAAAAGCTCTTTCCCGACATATTCGAGATTTCTCTATAATCCCGAAATTTCTAGAGTTAAGAATTTATCGAAATTACTAGATTTTTTGGAAACCCTGAGTTCTCTAGATTCCCTAAATTCTCGAAATTTTCGGGATTATTGAAATTCTCATGATTGCTCAAATTTTCCGAACTTTTCGGAGTTTCTTGAATTTTTCGGGATTTCCCGACATTTCGAGATTTCTCTACAATCCCGAAATTTCTAGAGTTAATGATTTATCGAAATGACTAGATTTTTGGAAAATCCTGATTTCTTTAGATTTTCAAACTTTTCAGGATTCTCGAAATTTTCGGCATTCTTGAAATTCTCGTGATTGCTCAAATTCTTCGAACTTTTCGGTGTTTCCTGAGCTATTTGAATATTACCGAATTTTTCAGGATTTCCCGACATTTCGGGATTTCCCAACATTTTCGAGATTTGTCTACAATCTCGAAATTTCTGGAGTTGATGATTCATGGAAATCATTAAATTTTTTAGAAATTCTGAATTCTCTATATTCCGAAAATTCTTGAAATTTTCGGAATTCTTCAAGTTCCCGTGATTGCTAAAATTTTTCCAACTTTTCGGGATTTCCCGACATTTCGAGATTTCTCTACAATCCCGAAATTTCTAGAGTTAATGATTTATCGAAATTACTAGATTTTTGGAAAATCCTGACTTCTTTAGATTTTCAGATTCTCGAAATTTTCGGGATTATTGAAATTCTCGTGATTGCTCAAATTCTTCGAACTTTTCGGGGGTTCCTGAATTTTTTAAAGATTACCTAATTTTTCGGGATTTACCAACATTTGGAGATTTCTCTACAATCCCGAAATTTCTAGAGTTAAGAATTTATCGGAATTACTAGATTCTTCGAACTAATCATGAATTCTAATTATAAATTAAATATCTATATAAAAAAATAAAAATATGAATAGACTTATTATAAATTTACTAATTCTAAGTTACGAGATTCTTTCGAACTTTTCGGGGTTTTTTGAATTTTTCGGGATTTTCCGACATGTTCGAGATTTCTATACAATCCCAAAATTTCTATAGTTGAAGAGCTATCAGAATTACTAGATTTTTAGAAATTCCCGAATTCTCTAGATTCCCAAATTTCTCGGAATTCTCGAAATTTTCGGGATTATTGAAATTCTCGTGATTGCTAAAAGTTTTTCTAACTTTTCGGGGTTTCCTGAATTTTTTGAAGTTTGCCAAATTGTTCGGAATTTCCCGACATTTCAACATTTCTCCACATTCCCGAAATTTCTAGGGTTGAGAATTTATCGAAATTACTAGATTTTTCGGAAATCCTGAATCTTCTAGATTCCCAAACTTCTCAAGATTTTCGAAATTTTCGGGACTCTTAAAATTCTCATTATGACTCAAATTTTCTGAACTTTTCAAACATTACCTAGTTTTTTCGGGATTTCTTGGTTTTTCGGGATTTCCTGCCATTTTCGGTATTTCTCGACATTTTCTGGATTTCCTGAAGAACTTTTGATTCATCCTGACCCCATGTAAAATTTCCCGAAACATCCCGACCCGTGAAATTCTCTATCCCGCACACTCCTATTGAAATACGATTGTTGACTGTTACAGATATTTGTAGAACACCCAGACGCATTCGTTAGAGTCATTCAAGTGATCATGGTTCGTTTGCAACGCGTGACATTCACAGCTCTTCATCAATACCTCGGGCTCTCTGCAGAGTTAGTCAACCAAGGACCGCACAAGAGAAGGCACAGCCCTTTTTCTGGATCACCTGTCAGATCTAGAACTCGCGAAAACTTCACAAACTTGGCTTCTGAAAATTACTTCAATTACGAACAACAAGAAAACCTAGATTCGTCGCACAAAGATGCATCTAGCGCCAGTATTTCTCAGCCTGTGCCAATTATCGTCAATAAAAAGTATGTATTCAAAATGTATTCATGTAATGGTTTCTTGAGAGAGATGAATTTCGGAACTTTAAGATAACAGAACAAAATATAAAAGATGGTAAAAATTTATGTGGAAATTTGAGTATTTTAATTAAGTTGCAAAAATTATTTTCATTCCTTGAAATTTATTTTAGAATCATTGTGACTTTTCTTTAATCTCAAATAAATTGTTCGGAATTATGAAAAATCTAGTTTCTGAATATTTCACAAAAATCAGGAAAAATTCTTTTGAAGTTAAGGTTTCAAAAATTGTACTAAACTAATTTATTTTCAAAAATCGATGCCAAAGAATGTACGAATTTTTGGACAACGTTGTAAAAATATATCTAATTCCTTACAATTTATTCTAGAACTCATATTTTGATAATTGATAAATTGTTCGAATTTTAACCACAAAAGTGTTGCTTAAAATTATAGGAAATTAATTACCAAACTATTTTTTGATATTTAAGAATAATTTTAAACAATTTTCAAAGTAATAGGTTTATTTGACAAATTGTCTATAATTCAAAACCAATTATAGATTATTTCACTAAATACGATGAATTAAAAATATATGCCTATTAAATTTAAATGATCGAGTTTCAAGGATTGATGTCTGAAAATATAAAAAATGTTATACAATATTACAAAAATGTTCTTCATTTCTTACATATTATTTACGCATTTGATAGATTTCATTGATTGTATAATCATCTAAAATAATAATTATAAATTTTAAGAACTCGAAAATAACGATAATTATAGTTTCAGAAGAATTTTATTTTCAAACAAAATTCTATTCATCAATGTTTCGCTTAGATAGGACAGAAAATAAAAATTTGAAAATTGTCTTAATCTAGTGATTAATGATGAAAAACAAGAATTTACGAAAATGCTAAAAATCTAGATAGAAATATATAAAAATACCAGAAAATCTTCCGATTGGTATAAACTCTGAAAAAATACTGAAAGTAAGAGAATTATACGAACGAACGGTTTTCTGGAAAAACTGAATAAATATCTACGATCTATGAAACTTTGAATTCGAGAAAAATATGAGAAATCTAGAAAAATACCAAAATACAAGAGGTCTATTAAATACTCAAAATTCATGTCAATATCATTTTTCCAGAAATCTATAAAATTATTAAAAATCAATCGAAAATTCAATTATAGAACATCGAATTTTAGAAACCCATGTAGCAATCTACAAAGTACTAAAAAATCCTTCAAATTTTCATAAGTACTACAAAAATAAGAAAAACACTAGAAATTTCGTAATTCTCAAAAACCATAAAAATAACAAAATTTTTTAAACTTTACGAATACTAAAAAAATACGAAGAAGAAGTACTAAAAATCTATGTAAATAATATGTTTTCTGGAAAATCAAATAAAATAGTTATAAACTTTACAATTTTAAATTCTATAACATAAAACTCATAGAAAAACTAGGAAATACAACCAAATTTTAGAAAAAACATACAATACGAAAATTTTAAAAATCTATGAAGTACTGGAAATCTTTGTAGTTATAATCTTATTAAAAATCGATAAAAATATTAAGAAACCTTTCGACCTATATAAATAATTATTATTTATATTTTAAAATTATTTAAACGAAAATTATTATCGTAAAAATTACTTTAAAAAACATTTTGTTATTGAAAAGAATTCAATTTCAACTTCAGTGACTTTAAAACCACAAAAATCGAATTCCATTTTATTAAATACGAATATGAAAAACGTTAACTCTGGACTCAAAAAGTTGTATAACTTTAAAATCCTGAAGGAAAGAATACTTTTTTCTAAAAAAATCTCTTCCGAATATTTTTTATGCCAATTGGCATATAATAAATAAACCGATCAAATTCATTGTATCAATCAATGAAATTTCATTATTTCTTCATTGCTTTCTTTTCAAGCTCACATGATCTTCCGACTTTTGTGAATCCCTCTATTGGGCCCTCCAGAAAGTGCTCGAGAATCGAACCAGTGCAACATCTCGATGAGACTCAGATTATCCAATTAGCAACTGACGCATTTGTACGAGAACTTGGCTTGGAGGATGATACACTTTTAAAAGACCAAATCGTTATTCGCGAAGTACCAGCCGGTACTTACCTCATGAAAGAGGAATCTCACAAAGTAAAAACCTCTAATTTCATAATATAGGTGAAATTTTTTTTTGATTGTTAATTTTATCCAACTTCATTATTTCTCATTTTATAAAGAAAAAAAAAAAAAGAAATGGAAACCAAGTTTAAAACCTTGCGTGAGAAGTGAAACTTTTTTAAAAAAACAACCAAGCAATCATTTTAATGTTATTAGTAGATTAAAGTAAAAAGGGTCAGGTCAAGGTCAAGTCAGACATGAGATGTTCTTAATATCTTCTTAAGATCCTCTTAAGATCAAGGTCAAGTCAAAGTTAGGAAAAGGTCAAGCGAAGGTCAGGCCAAGGTCAAGTCTTAAGATATTTCGATTCTTAGGTTAGGTTAGGTTAGATCACGTCACATAACGCTTCGAATCCCGCCCGGCTCATTTCGCTCTCTCTTCTCATGATATTTCGAGCGCCAGTCGCCGGTTAAAAAGTTTCACTTCAAAAAAGGAAGGAAAATTTTTTATGATGCATTGCAATAAGTGGAAATATTTTAAACATAGGATGTTGCTTTGGTATACGTTGTATCCGGGTCGTTGGTCATCAGTCAACGCGTCACCGAAGATCGGACTTTAACTGGAGGAGAAGTGAACATATTCAGCGCACATTCAGGCGAAATAGTTGGCGGTTTGGCTGTGCTGACTGGGGAACCCTCGTTTTACACAATCCGAGCTAAACATGCAAGTTGTATCGGATTGTTGAGCAAACCTACATTTTTTTCGATTATTCGAGAGAAACCAACCGTGGTTCTAGATGTTGCTCATACAATTGTCCAGAGACTTAGTCCTTTTGTCCGACAGGTGATGATTGATTCATTTATAGTTACAATAATAATGTGAACAACTTAAGTACAGAAAGTGAAATTTGCTTGAAAGGTGGATTTCGCATTAGACTGGTTGTTTTTGGAAAGCGGAAGAGCTGTTTACCGACAAGGCGATGAGTCCGACTCGACTTTTATCGTTTTGAGCGGCCGATTACGTTCCGTCATAACTTACGAAAATGGAAAAAAAGCGCCAGTCGCGGAATACGGAAAAGGCGACTTGATAGGGATCGTGGAAATGGTAACACAAACTCCTCGCTCCACGACAGTCATGGCAATTCGAGATTCCGAGCTCGCGAAACTTCCCGAGGGTTTGTTCAACATCATAAAACTGCGATATCCAATCGTCGTTACAAGGCTCATCAATCTGTTGGGCCATCGGATACTTGGAACGTGGAAACAAGCAAAACCTGGATCTAGTAATTCACAGTGAGTTTGATGAGTTATGGAAACAATTTAATGTTGTAAAATTTGTAATTGTTAATATTACAGTTGTCAGTAAAAATTTTCATGTTTTTAAATAATTTTTGCAGCCATGCTGCTTCGACTGTAGACTCTCGACCAGCACAAGTCAACTTTTCAACCGTGGCGATCGTGCCTATTTCTGATGACGTGCCAGTGACAGCTTTTACTTACGAACTGTACCATTCTTTGAGTGCTATTGGATCTTGTATAAGACTGACTTCGGATGTTGTCAGAAAGGTAATGTTCTTCAAAGAAAATCAGTTATTTTCAAAAAATACTGCAATGTACCAGTCCCTTGTTGTATTCACATATATAAATATATCGCTGGGTCCCTAGAAGAGTATCGTATCTCTCGGAGCCCCTGAGCATTTCATCGTATCTTTAGCAGAGGTGAAACATTTCATCGTAACTCAAATTTTGACTTTTTTCGAAAAAGTCATTATTGATTTCTTTGAACCTTCAAGAATGTCCCACAAAAAATTTGGAAACCAATTTTCAATTTTTACCTTTTAAAATTGAAAAACAAATTTCAATAATTGGAATCACTAAATACTGATTAACTGGATAATTTTTACTTGGCTATTCTTTTGGAACATTTTGTTTTTACAAGATTAATGTGCTTTTCCCTGTTGTTTAGTTCGCTGAGCAATAAATTTCCATTACTTTGTAAATTAAATTTATTATAACAATGCGTTTAAACACATTATTGCAATATTCTGTTTCTATGAAAAATACATGCTTTTTATCGTTTTTTGAGTTGTTGCACAAGTAAATGACACTGATTTTGTGAAATTCATTTATTTAAACAATTTACTTTAATAAAATATTGCAAAAATTTTTTTTTTCAAGATTAATGTTGTTTTCATAGTTTTTTAGGTTGCCGAGTAAGAATTAGAGATCATTTTTGTTTTTCGTTTATTTAAACAATTTGTTTGAACAAATTATTACAAAATTTTTCTTCTACAATATTTATATCCTTTTCATGGCTTTTAAGGTTGCTGAGTAAGGATTTGACATTGTTTTTGCAAAATTTTCTCATTTAAATAATTTATTAAAACAAATTATTGCAAAATTTTTCTTCTATTATATGTATATCAACAACAGAATTTAAAGAAAAACAATGACAAATCTTTACTCAGCAACTTGAAAAACCGTAAAAAGTATATACATATTTTAGAAGAAAAATTTTGCAATAATTTGTTTATAAAAATTGTAATAATGAACTAATTTTGCAAAAACAATATCCTTACTCGGCAGCAACCTAAAAAGCCATGAAAAGGATATACAGATTTTAGAAGACAAATTTTGCAATAATTTGTTTAAATTAATAGTTTAAATAAACAAATTTTACGAAAACAATGTCAAATCCTTACTCGGCAACTAAAAAAGCCATGAAAAGGATATATATATTGTAGAAGAAAAATTTTGCAATAATTTGTTTAAAAATATAGTTTCAATAAACGACTTTCACAAAAACAATGTCAAATCCTTATTCGGCAACCTCAAAAGCTATAAAAAGTATATACATATTGTAGAAAAAAAATGTTGCAATAATTTATTTATATATATAGTTTAAATAAACAAATTTTGCGAAAACAATGTCAAATCTTTACTCGGTAACCTAAAAAGCCATGAAAAAGATATACATATTGTAACAGAAACATTTTTCAATAATTTGGGTAAATTTTTAGTTTAAATAACAAATTTTGCAAAAACAATGTCAAATCCTTATTCGACAACCAAAAAAGCCATTAAAAAGATGTTCATATTGTAGAAGAAAAATGTTGCAATAATTTGTTTAAATAAATTGTTAAAATAAACAAATTTTACAAAAAGATATAAAATTATTACTTTGAAATTTTAAAAACCATGAAAATGACATGTATCTTGCGAAAAGAAATTTTCGCGATATTTTAGTGAAATAAATTGAAATAAATTTAAACAAAATAAATTGATATGGTATAACAATCAATATTATTGATGCAAAATATGCAAAAAACGGCTTTAGTAACCATGAAAGGTATATGCGTTTTGCAAAAATATATTTTTCCTATGCATACATAGAAATGGCCACTTTATTTGCATGAAACGCGGGAACAAAATCCTCTTTCTGGGGTACTCGCAAATAAGCGGGAGAAATCATTCTTCCCTAGGAAAATATTCATTTCTCCCGGATCAAGGGGAAGAATGAATATTTTCCTAGGGAAGAATGATTTCTCCCGCTAATTCACGAATACCCCATTAAGGAGATTTCGTTCTTGCGTTCCATAAAGATGAAGTGGACACTTCTAAACATGCATGGAAAAAAATATTGTATGCTACACGAGACAAAAAGGATAATTCCAACTCGTGCACTTGCGCACTCGCTTCGCTCGTGCCCAACTCTGCACTCGTTGGAATCATCCTTTTTCTCCCTTGTGGCATAAATATCTATTTCGCAACAGTAAGTTAAATTTAATTATTTAAGCAAATGAATTTTATTTATTACAATATGAAAAATATGCCAGTGATGACTCCGGGCACGTATCTGAAGGACAATTGTCATTTAATTCTTTCAAGATAAAGTTTATTGAAAAAAATTTTCGACGACACTTATATAATAATTATTAAAAAATTATTTCATGAGTAATAACTCTAAAAATTATCATAAACAGTAAATTATCAAGACAGAAGAGTAGATACTGAAAAATGTTTACGTCAAAAATATTTTTTGAGGGAATGAATCAATTTTTCATAATTAAGTTTACAGTTTTCATATTTTTAAATAATAAAAACTTATTGTGAAGATTATTTATTGTAGTATACAATTATTTTTTCGAAATCCACTAAATTATCATCATTTTTCAATGCTGGTACAAGAAAAATTATTCGTTTTACATGTGAATTTTTTAATGGACAAAAATTTTTAATATGTTCAGTTTTTGTCTTTCTCGCTTGATGTTAAAAAAAAAATATTTATTCTTCTGTTAAAAATTACAAAAAAATGAGTCTAAAGATAATATCTCAAGAAAATAAATAATGTCGTTGTTACTTTACAATGCAAATGAGCAAAATATTTTTTTCTGTTGATATAGACACTCGGAGTCTCGATATTTGATCCAGTGAACGAGTACAGACTGACATCATGGCTCGGACAACAAGAAGATCAGCACCGAATTTGTCTTTACCAATGCGATTCCAACTTCACACAGTGGACCCAGCGTTGTGCTCGTCAAGCTGATTGCATTCTCATCGTTGGCCTCGGGGACCGACCACCTACGTTGGGCAGAACCGAACAGGAACTCGAGCGTTTGGCTATCAGAACGCAAAAGGAACTTGTCTTGCTGCATAAAGAACAAAGCGGACAAAGACCGACGAACACGGTTCAATGGCTGAACATGAGATCTTGGGTTTCTAGTCATCACCATATACAGTGCCCCAAGCGCATGTTCACCAGAAAATCACAATACCGAATTGTGAGTATTTGATTAACAGTTACAGCTTGGTAATTTTATTTGCATTTACTGATGTATCTGTTACAGAATGAGCTGTATTCCAAAGTTTTGATGTCAGAGCCAAACGTGCATAGTGATTTTAGCAGATTAGCACGTTGGCTTACGGGGAAATCGGTGGGTCTTGTACTTGGCGGAGGTGGCGCCAGAGGTGCAGCTCACGTTGGCATGTTGAAAGCCATTCTCGAGGCAGGCATTCCCATTGACATGGTCGGTGGTGTCAGTATCGGGGCGTTCATGGGTGCTTTGTGGTGCATGGAAAAAAACATCACCACTACGACTCAAAAAGCTCGCGAATGGTCCAAGGTGAGTTTTATAATACTTAGAATGTTGGCATCAGACTTGGAAAGTGATACCTTGTTTTTAATAAGATTTAATAGGGTTTCCAGCCTCCAGGAAATCCGGGAGTTCCACTTGAATTTTTCGAAATTAATGCGTATTTAAAACTTGAAATTTATTCACAAAAAGTAGATGAAAAATTGTTAGGCACATACAAAATGGCGGAAAAAACGTTCCAAAAGTTTCCATAACAGTGTTTTCCATCGTCAAATAAAATTTCTTTACATCGAATTCTAGAAATCTAAGTAGTGATCTATTAAAGTAGTGGAAAATTGTACAAAATGTGATAAATGTAAAAAAATGCAAAATAGTGAAAATGGATTAAAAAAGTAGAGAATCAGGCAATTTTATGAATGTTGACAAATATGGGAAAAAGTATGAATACCAGATATCTTTAAAATACTCTAATCAGCTTTTTAACATTTTGAAAACAAAAGCATTGAATTCTAGAAATTTATACAGTAATTTATTTACATACCAGAAAGTTCTCCAAATTTATGTATAGGCAGTTTTTTGAAAAATCCATTCATATTCTTAAAATGAAATAAACTTTGAATTCGAGAGTACCAAATTCCAGAAATCTAAATAGCGATCTACAGATGAACAAAAAAAATTTGATAAATACGAGAAAGTACGAAATATACTAGAAATTTATGAACACCCAAAAGCAATGTTGGTAAAGCTTTCTTAAAAATCCATAAATTACTAAAAATCTAGATAGTTTGAAATCCTAGAGTATCTGATTCTAAAAATCTATACAGAAATCCACGAAAATATCAGAAAATCATTTAAATCGTATGAATATTGAAATAATACAAAAAATACCCAAAGTAATAGAAATCTATTAAATTTTGAATATGAAAGCGTTGAATTCTAGAAATCTATACAGTAATTCAATCAAATACCAAAAAGTTCTCCAAATTGATTTTTAAACAGTTTTTCAAGAAATCCTTTCATGTATAGTAAATGTAATTTACTTTGAATTCGAGAGTATCAAATTTCAGAAATTCAAATAGCTATTCACAGATGAACAAAAAAACTTGATAAATATGAAAAAATACGAAAAATACTAGATATTTATAAACACCCAAAATCTATGTTAATAAAGCTTCTTTGAGAATCCGTTAATTACTAAAAATGTATTATAGATAATTTGAAATCCTAGAGTATCTGATTCTAAAAATCTGTTCAGAAATCCACGAATATATTAGAAAATCTTTTGAATCGTATAGATACTAAAATAATACTAAAAATACTGAAACTGCTAGAAATCTATGAAACTTTCAAGTTCAGAGCATCAAATTTTTAAAATCCACATAGTCATCCATAAAAATACCATAAAAATTTCTCGTATTAGAAATTTATAAAAATCCTATAAATTGCTACAAAGATTTATAAATGCAGAAAAATACTAAAGACTGATAGTAATAGAAATATATGAAATACTGAAATTCTACGTAGAAATAATTTTCTGAAAAATCTATAAAAATATCAAAAATCCCGTAAACTTTAGATTCGAGGGCATAAAATTCTAGAAATCTTAACAATTTATGAAAATACTAAAAACACTCGGGATCCATAAAATCCTCACAATCTTCATAGAGACTATTTCCTCAAAGAAAAACTATAAAATTATATAATAAAATAATAGACAATCAATGAAAAACCAAAATTTTGTTTAATAAAATAGTATCTATAAATAATTACGTTACAGTTATGGTTTTTTTTCTCTATAGAACATTCAATACAAATAATGTGTGAAAATCACCTGGGAAATATCCAGGAAATCTACGGAAATTCTGTTTCTGGAAATAACTGGACACCTTGATTTAAGATATATTCCATATTTTTGATCTCGAAGCCTCATTTTTCCGAAAATAAAATATTTACTGACTAAAAATTTCAGTACTGATATCAAATTTGCGATAGCACGATATATCAATTATGTATACATCTTTATACATTTCCATTGAAGGGATTTTATTGTCTGACCCACGATGTATCATTCATTGCACAATCAAAGCCATATATGTCGCATCTTTGAGTGTGCTTTGAATGAGCATTTCTTTACCCAACATGGAAGTGTCATCAATCCAACATCGAATGCACTTTTTACACCCCTTAAACTTTGCATATTTATTCTGCCAGAATTCATATATTTGAGCTAGTATTTTTTTGCGAAAAAGCTCAAGTTAATGCGTTGATGTTGCAACGAATGGACATCTTTGACAAAAATCTCCCTGCGATTTCGATCAATCATGATGCAGCATTGAATGTGCAAAGATGTCTACATGTCTACTTTTACCAAGTCTGATAAACGTAAAAAAAAAAAAAAAAAAAAAATTAGGATTAGTACAGTGTGTCCCAAATTTATAGGGGCACCCAGTTTTTTAGTCAAATTTTTAATGTTTTTCAACCAAACAAATCTTAACTTGCACAAGCTATTTCTACTTATAATTCACGATTTCTGTCTTTTTTTGGTGAGCCTACGACAATTTGTTCGTTTATTATGCCATTTTTTTAAAAAAAA
>JAPYZL010041115.1:0-12712 GCA_030522825.1 Platygaster orseoliae
TTTCTAACACATTCCTAATTATTTAAGATTAAAATATACTTCTTAATACATCAATTTCTGTTATGAGCTAAAGCACATTATGAGCGAAAAGAGAAAAAAATTGTTTTTTGATCTTCTGATAACAAGAATTGTTATTTTTAAACATTGATTTCTTGAATAGGCATCGATTATCCACGATTATCGTTGGAAAATCGATTTTTTCTTGAAAAAAAATCAATGTCCAAAACGATTGTTTCGATGATATCGAAAACGATTTTTTTGAAAAAAATCAACATCCCTATTGTGGATAATACTATGGCAGAATGTTGGAAGTTTCATTTTGTGCGACATCTAATGTATGTTGATTGTGGATAATACTATGGTAAGACAAAAGTTTCATTTTGTGAGACTTCTAATGTATGTTGATTGTGAATAATACTATGACAGAATGTTGGAAGTTTCATTTTGTGCGACTTCTAATGTATGTTTATTCTAGATCATACTATGGCAAGACAGAAGCTTCATTTTATGAGACTTCTAATGTATGTTTGTTCTGGATCATACTATGGCAAGACAGAAGTTTCATTTTGTGAAACTTCTAATCTATGTTGGTTGTGGATCACACTATGGCAAGACAGAAGTTTTATTTTGTGAGACTTCTAACGTATGTTTATTCTGGATCATACTATGGCAAGACATTAGAAGTTTCACTTTGTTAATCTTTCATGTATGTTTATTCTGGATCATACTATAGCAAGACATTAAAAGTTTCACTTTATGAAACTTCTAATGTATGTTTATTCTGGATCATACTATAGCAAGACATCAAAAGTTTCACTTTATGAAATTTCTAATGTATGTTGATTATGAATCATGCTATGGCAAGACTTTAGAAGTTTCACTTTGTGAGACTTCTAATGTATGTTTGTGGTGGGTCCTACTTTAGTACTACGTCAGAAGTTTCAGTATGTGAAATATAATAATCCCACTAAAAACCCGCCTTTTCCCCCTAATTTCTGCCCTCGTCGAGTAATATACTATTTTACAATTCCCAAAGGTCTCAACTGGCTCGACTTTCTGAACCGTTACCGCTTGCACGGTGTCCTCTGCGACGACATGGGCCTTGGCAAAACCTTGCAAACTCTTTGCATCCTCGTGCTGGATCATCATCGAGTTCCCCAAGCGCCTCCGAGTTTGGTCGTGTGCCCGCCGACCTTGACCGGTCACTGGGTCTACGAAGTCAAGAAATTCTTGCAAACCAAAGACCTGCCCGTAATCCAGTACGCCGGATCACCGCCGGAACGTGAAAAATTGCGCCCGCGCGTCAAGGATTTTCGCCTGGTTGTGGCGAGCTACGACATCGTACGCAAGGATATCGAATTTTTCGAAGCCATCCAGTGGAATTACTGCGTACTCGACGAAGGTCACGTGATAAAAAATGGGAAAACGAAAAGCGCCAAGGCAGCGAAGAAGTTGCGAGCACATCACAGGCTCATTCTTTCGGGTACGCCCGTGCAAAACGACGTTCTCGAGTTGTGGTCGCTTTTCGATTTTCTCATGCCGGGATTTTTGGGGAGCGAGAAACAGTTCGCGGCGAGGTACTCAAGGCCCATCTTGGCATGCAGAGAGCCCAAGGCGGGGCCCAAGGAACAAGAGGCAGGAGCACTGGCCATGGAGGATCTTCACAGACAGGTGAGAGTGTTTTTTTTTCATGTCAATGAAGTTTGTAAGGTTTTTGGAATTAACTGAAGCGAAAAAAAATTTGTTTTTCTAGTATTTTTTTAATCGTTACACAAGAACATGACCGAACACTTCCGAACATACCCGAGCAATTCCGAATACACACGAACACTTCCGAACTTACCCGAACACTTCCGAACATATTCGAACACTTCCGAATATTTAAATTTAATTGCTGGAAGTCGTTTTTGAGATAAAACCTTTACAATTGATTGTAGGTTTTGCCATTCCTTTTGCGGCGAAACAAAGAAGACGTCCTGAAAGACCTTCCTCCGAAAATCACGCAAGATTATTATTGCGATCTTTCGCATTTGCAACGCACCCTTTACGAAGATTTTTGTTCGAGACATTCGGCTACGCTCATGTCCGATTCTTCCGGTGGCGTTTCATCCGGAACCGGAGGTCACGTTTTTGAAGCGCTGCGTTATCTTCGCAACGTCTGCAATCATCCGAAACTCGTACTCACCCCTAAACATCCACAATACGCAACGGTAAATTCCTCTAGAAAATATTTGTGATTTTGTTAACTTGAACATTTTTGGAGCCAATTTTTTTATATTTAAGAATTGATGACAACAAGAAGATCGTTATGCATAATGATTTCGTTTTGGTTTTGATTCAGGAAAAATAAAGATATGGTAATAATTAGGTAAATTTATAATAATGGAACCACGAATATTTTCGAGTATTTTTAAAATATAAGACATTTTCTCGACATTATATATTATAGGTATTGTATTATGTAATTTTTTATATTTTAATATTAAAATATAATTATAATAATATTTATTTATATATAATAATAATAAATCATATTATATTAATCATATAATTATTTTATAAAATAAATTCTCGAATATGAAAAAAAGGAAGTTGCAAATATTTATTTAGTATTAGAGATATTAAATTTTTGAACATGAAGCAGGTTAAAATAAATAAAAAAAAAATATTGCAGATCTGCGATCAATTGAAACAACGACAGTCGAATTTAGCCGATATCGAGCACAGCGCCAAGTTGCCGGCGTTGAAGCAACTTCTTTTAGACTGCGGTATTGGCCAGGCGCAACAAAAGAATTTCGCTGGCTCGGGTAATGACGGCCAACTCGGGCTGCAAGTCTCGCAGCAACAGCAGCAGCTCGTCAGCCAGCATCGGGCCCTAATTTTCTGTCAGCTCAAGGGCATGTTGGACATTGTCGAGAACGACTTGCTGCGGGTGCATTTGCCTACAGTGACGTACCTGAGGCTGGACGGTGGCGTGCCCGCGGCTCAAAGGCACTCGGTCGTCGCGAGATTCAACGCTGATCCCACCATTGATGTGTTGCTTTTGACAACTCAGGTGATGAGACCAAGTTTTTAGAAAGATTATGAACTAATTTTCGTTATATACGGGGGGCTTTGCCTCTGGACCCCGTCGGGGGGGTTCCGCCCCTCGAACCCCCGGCTTAGTATTTAAATATTAAGTTTCGAATTCATTTTAGGTCGGAGGGCTTGGATTGAATCTTACTGGAGCCGATACAGTAATTTTCGTAGAGCACGACTGGAACCCCATGAAGGACATGCAAGCTATGGATCGAGCCCATCGAATTGGACAAAAGAAAGTCGTCAACGTATACAGATTGGTCACAAGGGCGACAGTCGAGGAGAAAATCATGGGCCTGCAGAAATTTAAACTCCTCACAGCAAATACTGTTATTTCAACGGATAATTCTTCTCTGGCAACTATGGGAATTGATCAGGTAAATTTTAAAATGCAGTAGAAATTCGATAATGATCAAATGGTGTTTCTTCGATGATTTCGTGTTAAAAATTATCTCATCATTTTAGTTGCTCGACTTGTTTTCGTTGGACAATGGAAAAGATGGAAAATCCAACTCTCGCGACGAAAACATTCTTTCGAAAATTCCTGGAGTCAGTCGCATGATGCTTGATATCCTTCCCGAAGTCTGGGAGCAACAGCAATACGACGACGAATACGACCTAGAAGCTTTTTTGTCAACCCTGAAGGCCAACCAACAGCAATAAAACAATTGCTTCGGTCCTGGGACGAAAAACTTTTTTTTTATCAATATTTTTCAACGTCAACTATTTTTCCCTCGGTGCATTATATACCATTTGTACTAGAGCTTTAGTCACTGCAGTTGTAAGAAAAAACACGGAATAAAATTTGTATCGTTCATTACTGAAATCGCGCTTGAAGCCATGAAGATTCTATCATCGATTCGAATTTATTTATGAATTGTGAAGAAACGAAAATGAATAAAAAAAATTTGTCTTTGTATGAAAAACATTTATTTTCCATTGAATAACAACACATTGTTTAAGCGATTAAAATGTTTTATTCTCAAAGTACATTCATTTGGTTACTTCTTATTTTGGCATTCATGACTTGTTATGTGACACAGGTACGAAATCTAGTTTACAAATCCCATTCAAGTCTCAGGCGTGTTATGTAAAAATCATCACTATTTGTTCACGGCTCTCTAAATTGTGACCTTCATTCGTCGAAATTATTCAACTTTAAAAGTTAAGAATTAAATATGAATAGAAAAATGATTTGAGCTTTGGAATCTGAAAAAGGCGATATTGAAAACATTGAAAAATCCGGATAACAATCACTAAAATACAAAAATATTAATTGGAAAATACATGAAATTCAGTATTTTAAACTAGGTTTTTAAATTAATTAAAAAAATTATGTGACGTTTTTTTTTCAAAGAAAGCAGTGTTTATACCGTACATGCAATTGTTTCCACGTTAAAATCTTGGAAACATGAACGAAAGTAAATTTATACTCGAATAATACTTAGAGGAAGTAGTTTTTATGACACATGATTCGCAGTGTTTTTCAACACTGTAAAAAACTGAATAGAATTTGTTTTACAGCTTCGAAGTGCAGTTTGACACCATGTTGCCAGCTGCGAACACATTTTGTGGATCGAGGTGCATTTTCGTAGCGCGATAAAGCGCAACTCCAGCTTCTCCCACGCTTTGCGGGTAAAATTTCGATCGCAATTTTCCCACTCCATGATGGTGTGAAATCGAACCTCCACTCGCCAGAATTTCTTCGCGAGCTGATTCTTCGAGGTGTTCGTACTTCGCCACTGGATCTAGAAAAAATATATTTTTTTAATTATCCGTGCAATTGATTATTGAAATCAATTATATAATATCAAATTGAAGAAAAAAAAATTAATTAAAAATCTATACAATTAACTCCATTACCCGCAATCCCACGATAATTGAAAGCCATATAGAAATATATACAGCATCCAGCATCGTAAGTCTGTGTGACCCTGCAAGAGATGAACAACGCCTGTATCCCCAAATCGTGGGCTTCCCTGGTAACCCGGGATTTCACGTTCCGACAAAGCCCCGAAGCGCGGTTCCACGACACCGACGTCTCGAACGACTCCGAGAGCACGCTGTACTCGAGGCCCAAGTCCCGGATGTACGCGATGACGAAGGTCAGGGTGTAGCCGCGTTCGCCGTTCGTCTCGCCCGCGGCGATTCCCCCAAAGTTCTTCACGAGGTCGTAAATTCTCTTCTCTTTGGCCTTGATTTCGGCGAGGTTGTTGCCCTCGAAGAGGAGGGTCGCCACGCAAATGCTGTCCCAATTAAAGCCTTTTATTGCGGTGAGGTAAGCCTCTTTCAAGTGCTGGGCGACGGTGTTGAGCCAGGTGCTCTCCAGGCGCAGGGCTTGACCGAACTTGAACTGCAGGTTGTCCATTAATCTAACACTCGCCGGTTGGATTCGCTGGTAAGCGATCTGGAAAAAAACAAAACGTTTTAACACGCATTGAAGAACAAAAACACGCATTAAAGAACACAAACACGCATAGAAGAACACAAACTTTTTTGTGGGCGTCTTTTCAGTGCGTGTTTTGCAAAAAATAATATAATAATACATTTATAATATAAAAAAAATAATAAAAATAAATAATACTCTTCTTGCAAAAAATACATATTTTAAGCGAATTTGGCAAGAAAAAAAAATTCTAAACTGAGAGTACGGTTTTTTCGTTGCACTGTCAAAAATATCATTAATTTTGAATATTCAGAATTCACAAGTTTTTTTTTACATAAACGTGTTTTTATTGTGAACCTTAAATTTACACCGCGATTCAAAATAAAAAAATTATAAACTTATCAAAAATTTTGAATTGAGAAGAATATGAATTTGAACGTTTCAGAAATCCAAAAATTTTTAAACTTTTTAGGTTTCATAAATTGTGTTACTCCAGATATCTTACAAAATTTTAAAATCGTTGAAAATTACTGACATATTCAATTTCAGATTGAAAATATCTTAAAACGTTGGGAAGTTTTGAATATACAAAAATTTTCAACTTTCTTGAAAATGTTTATAATTTCAAAATTTGTTACTTTTTCATAATTCAAGTGTCGAAAATTGACATTTTAGATGATTTTGGAGGTTTATAATTTCTAAAATTTTCATAATCTTCCAAGTTGTCAACATTTTTTAACGTTCTTGTGTATGAAATTTCAAAATTTTAGAAATACAAAATCTGTGATTTATAAAAGTTCCCAAGTTGTCAAAAATGTGTAATATTTTTGATGGTTTTAAAGTTCCCAAGTTTTTTAATCATACAAAATTGTGGAAAATTACCCACATTTTAAAATTTCATACGTATTTCAACCGAATTTGACGAGAAGAAAAAATTTCTAAACTGAGGGTGCGATTTTTGTTGCCTGTTAAAAATTTCAATAATTTTGAATATTAAGAATTCACAAGTTTTTTACATGAACGTGTAAAATTAATTAAATCATCTCTAACTTTCGATTATTTTTTTCCATTATTGAATCTGCCAACGATTTAATTCGATTAAAAAAAAAAAAAAACATTTTTAAAATCAGGGATATTTAAAATTTCTTTGGAATATAAAATATTTTTTATACGTATTTTTGAAAATATTAGAAAATATAATAAATAATAAATAAAATAATGTAATAATATATTTATTATTGTCATGTTTTTCTCAGTTCAGCATTATTTTTAAAAACACAAAAATTTTTAAAATTAGCAACTCACTTCTCTCATGGCTTGCACCCCACTTTCGAAATCCGGAAAAACGATGCTACCATATTTCACGTGTTTAGGAAGTGGCCTGACTTTCAAAACGACCTCTGTAATGACTCCCAGAGTTCCTTCGCTGCCCAAAATGATGTGGTCGAAATCGGGCCCCGAGGAAATCCGAGGAACTTGGGAACCTTTCTCCAAAGTCATCACGGGCTCCTCGATTCGTCCCGTCACCATTTTCAGTCGCACCACCAAATCCTCGATGTTCCCATACGTGTTTTTTTTCATACCGCTTGCTCGTGTCGCCACCCAGCCCCCTAAACTTTAACAAAATGTACAACAATTAAAAATTAATGAAAATTCATTATGAAACAAAAGGAAAATCAATTAAAAAGCCGAAAAAATACAAATTTGTGTATAGTTTACATCGAAAATGAAAAAAATCATCAACGTTTAAAAAAGAAATTGAAAATAATTGAATATTTAAAATAATTTAATAATGAGTATGTTATTATTTTATCATTTTCATTATTATAATAATAAAACGTGCTTTTCCAAGGAGTGGGGATAGAAATCACGAACCAAAATTCACCGAAATTTTCTCCATATTTTTTCAAGTCGAAAAGTCCTTTGTCACTTTTCGCAAAACTCAAAATCAAAAAAGATATTCGAGTTCAAAGTTTCAACCAATCAGATTCGTCGAATTTTAAGGCAGTGAGAGTAAGCGAGAGCGCCGCTGAGTTGCGAGTGAGCGCGAGAGAGACGCGAAATCAAGCACATTGCCTTCAACTTTTGAACTGTCATATCTTTTTTAATTTTGAGTTTTTTGAAAAATGGTAAAGAGAAAATCGTCTCAGAATTTAACGAAGAATCTAAATATAAATAATGTACCTAGAAAATTCATAAGAATCGGGTTCGTGGCCAGAGGTGAGACCCCTCGAACGAAGCTCTCGTTCGAGGTCTTGGCCGATGATTCCAGTCTCGCAGCAAGCGAGCAAATTGTCCCTGTCGATCCACAAAATCTTGTTCATTTGCGATGTGTCCAAAGAAACAATACTTCGTTGCTCATTTACGGGACAAATCGCGGCCCCGCTTACGCTCGTGCCTCCTCCAAACGGAATGCAAGCTACTCCGTGTTCAATGGCTAATTTCACTATTTTCACAACGTCGTCGTGGCACTCTAAAAAAAAAATAGTACATTTCTTCACTAGTGTGAAAATGTTCTTTTTAAAAATGAATTAACTAATCTAACCAAACAAAACACATGTCAAGGCGTGTCAATACACTTTGTAAGACACATGTCAAGGAACGTAAGACACTGCTTAAGACACATGTTAAGGCACCATTAAAGATACTGTTAGAACAGTATTCAAGACAATTGTAAGAAACTGTTCAAGACACTTTGTAAGACAATTGTAAGATACTGCTAAGTTTCAGATGAGTTAAAAAAATTGTTCCACACTGGTGAAGAAAACTATATTTTATTCAATAATGTGTGGATATGCCAGTTTTGCATTGCCGTGGAAAAGTGGCCTTTTCTGCCAGGCGTTAAATAAAATCATATTCTTCAACTAGGGTAGAAAAACCCAATTTTATAACTAGCTTCGTAATTGTGTTGAAATTATTTGCATAGTAATTATCAGGGCTATTTAAAATATTTTTTGGAATATAAATTTTTTTTCATATGTTTCGACCTCTTATTTTTCAATTTTAGAAATCCAATAACTTCAAGTTTTCAAATTTCTTGAAATTCCATTATTCCTCAAATTTCCCAGGTTTTTATTTTAATGTTTTTAATTAAAAATTTTTTTAATTAAAATTAGCAGTTGATTATCAATTGTCAACGAATAAAATTAATAATTCATCAAAAATTCCAAAAGTGACATTTGGAAGTTTTGAATTCCAAAAATTTTCCGAATTTTTAATTTGAATTTCAAATTTACTTTGTAATTCAAAACTAAAAAAACTAAAACCAAAAATGAAATGATGACTGAAAATTGCAGAAAATGATGAAAAAAATCAAAAGTTTTAAATTGAGAAAAATCGAATTTCAAAGTTTCAGAAATCTAAAAATTTTCAAATTTTTTCGATTTTCATAAATTGTATTATTGTAGAAATCTTTTAAAATTATAAAATCGTTGAAAATTACTGACATATTCAATTTCAAATTAAAAATATCCGGAAACTTAAAAAATTTTTGAATATACAAAAAATTTTCAACTTCTTGGGAATGTTCAAAATTTCAACATTTTTTACTTTTTCAGAATTCAAGTTTCCAAAAATTGAAAATTGTATAGGGATTTTGAGAAGTTTTCAAAATTTCCAAAATCTTAAAAACACTAAGTTTATAATTCAATTATTATAATAATTTAAATAATTTATGAATTATTAATTTTGCAAACAGATATTTTTTTATTGCAAAAGTTGAAAAAATAAGAACCCAAAAACTAAAAAAATAAATGTAATTGCCAAAACGTTAATTTTCTTTTTTTTTTGTCATGATTTAATGTTATTTAACTACAAAAATTTGTAAGTAATGAAAAAATGATATTACGGTATAATTACATTAGCCAAAAAATAATAGAAAATTATCAAATATAAGGTAAATATTTTTTACGATTTGACGGGAAAATCTTAAAAAAATTAAAAATTACTACACGATGTTTCATTATTTTTATTTTTAATGAAATAAATATTTTGCCATTGAATTCTGATATAATTATTAATAATTCCACAAATAGATAATTTATTATTTCAAAAGTTGAAAAAATAAGAACAACAAAAAAAAACAACAAAAAAAGAATGCAATTAGCCAAAACCTAAATTTTCTATTTTTTTTCTATTTTTCTTTGTTTTAATACAGTATAATGTTAGTTAACTACAAAAATGTATATGTAATAAAAAAAAAGTAAATTAAGGATATAATCAAAATATTTATAAAGTTACTTTGAAAAACACTGTAAAAGAGGCGAAATAAAAAAAGTTGTTTAATAAAAATTCCAATTAATTCAATTGTCTTAAAAAAAATGTTGAAATTTATTCGTAAATTTGATGTAAATTCAAAATTTATGAATATATGCAGTTATGTCAAAAATATTTTCAGTACCTCTGATGATTATATATAATATAATTATAAATATAATAATTATAATTAACTATATATTACATTATTATTGCTGTTGTATTGTTAAGTCAACAATCTTATATACTTAAAAGCCTTGAATTTTTCGTTACATTTTTTTTCGACTTTAAACTTTCCAACTGGTGTTTCTCAATCGTTGAATCATTTTCAAATCCCAAATCTATGAATGTAAATACGATTAACCTTAACGTAAAGTTTCCATCGATAAATAAAAGCGAAATTCTTTATTGTCACTTGGGACCGGTTTTACTTTCCATCTCTTTTAGTCGAATACATGAATAGTAATTTTTGGTTCTCGCGTGAATAACCAATAAAAAGATATTTATCATTGATCGAAAGTATTCAAGGTGTACGATTTTAAAAATATACCAAGTCGAAAACTTTACGAATCTTGGAATTCTGTGACGTGGTTTTTTCTCCAACCTATCACAAAATTACAAAATATCTAGTTTCGAAACTGTAAATAATTTTTAGCAGGTTCTGAAAGAGTAAATTGATTTTCAAAGATTCTGATGATTTTTCACTTATGTTGAAAACGGTTGGAAAAAAATTGTATAATTTTTCTCAACTTTTAAAAAATTCATAGAAAGACACATTAATTTTTAAACGAGTTTTTTTTCAATTAGCAACTTGAAGTTTAAATATTCCTTTATTATTTTTATATGTTTTATTTGATTTTTTATACATAATTTATTATACTTTATTATTCACAATTTATTATTTATTCTTTTATTTATTATTATACCTTTCTTTATTATATATTATTATTTAATTTTTTCATTCATCTAATTTATATTTTATAATATTATTTTCAATTTTATTTTAACTCTCTGCCCATTTTTCTCCAACATACATCGTCTATTTATAAACAAGTAATTTGATAGTTTTTCGAAAATAATTTGTTTCCTGTAAAATAAATCGATTTTGAACTTACTCGGCCAAACGACGATATCCGGTATTCTCTGGAAAGATCCTTGCTGCAAATTATAAATTTCTCGAAGAGTGTGCCCGTGTGATCTGACTAGACGATCGATTCCCTGAATAGAATGGTCTATACCAGCATCTTTGATCGCATCGACAAATTCCCGAGATAAAATCGGGATCGGGAAATTTTCCGGCAACGGCAAGGGATCGATCTTTGAAGTTAGATCCGCGGCTAATATGTCTTTCACCCATGTTGTAAAATGTGGCAGTTCGCAATTTCCTATTAGATATCTTTAAAAACAAAGGAGCAAAAAATTAGACGACGAAAAACGTATTTTCAATGCTAAATTTAAAATTCTTTTTTTATACATTTGTTTTTATTGTATTATTTTTATACACTATTATATTATGTATATGTATATAGTATAATAAATATAAATTATATTAAATTTTTTTTTATAATTGGGACAATGAAATAAATGTTATCATAAGGCATAAAATAATACGAAAAATAGATTTCATTTTTCACGAGAATTTCACAGAGTGCTAAAAATTGATGAATCTTTCAGTGCGAAGATTATAATATACAATACGTATTTTGTATTATACAAATATATATATTATTAATTTTGTTATTAATATTGAATTTATTAATATATAGTACGTATTTTGTATTATATTAATTATTATATTATTGATTAATTAATATATATTATATTTAACTCAATTTTGTTTACGTTTAAGTTTGTAAATAAATAAGAACTTTAATTTTATACTTAAAAAAAAAGCGTCGATAATTTTCTATACTCTCTGTTACTCGATACCAGGTAGTAATTCGTCAAACACCACGTTATCAAAGTTTTTCACTCATGATTAATTGTAATGTTCTAATCTTATCATTCAGAGGCATTTCTTATTTTTTACTATCATTTCTCTTGTTTTTAGATTTTTATGTGTTTCTCTAACAGGGATTTTTTTTCTTCATATGCCATATCAATTTTTAGAGATTTTGATGCTTAAGAATTTAAAGCTTAATACATTTTTATTATTGAATATAAAATTAAAAAGAATCTTCTTAGATTTTGAGTATTTCACAGATTTTTCAGTGTTTGAAATATTTTCCGTATTTTTCGGCATCAATAAAGTTTTTTAAGATTCTCTAATATTTTTAAAGGTTTTTAGATATTTTTCTATATTTCTCCAATTTTTATATATAATAATTTTATAATTATATTTTAATTTTAATAATTATATAAATAATTTATAAATTTCTAGCATTTGATGCCCTAGAATTCAAAGATTAAAAGATTTTCATAATTTTATTAAATTTTCGATTTCAAAAACTTTCAGGATAAAGTATTTTCAAATTAAAATTTTAACCTGTTCATTTTTGAAAAAATGAAGCCAGAAAATCGAAAATTGAAGTTTCGAAACTTTTAATTTTCTATATTAACTTCTTTATTTTCTGTTTTTTGAAACTTCTAATTTTGTACTATCATTTCTCTTGTTTTTAAAATATTATGAGTTTCTTTAACAAGGTTTTTTTTCTTCATATTCCATATCAATTTTTCGAGATTTTGATAGTCTAGAATTCAAAGTTTAATAAATTTGTTTTTTGAACAGAAAAAAAACACTGTCTCCATAGATTTAAAGTGTATTTTACAGATTTGTCAGTGTATAAATATTTTTCATGTTTTTTTGGTACTAATAACATTTTTTAGGATTTCCTGATACTTTTCTACATTTCTCGTATTTTTATGGATTGTGCTATAAATTTCTAGGATTAGATGCTCTACACAGTGCGTCCATTAAGTTTCGAGACTGATTCCATTAATCGCAAAATAAACAAGATATCTCGAGTTTTTCAAATTTTTTATTCAAAGTATTCT
>JAPYZL010041146.1:0-14015 GCA_030522825.1 Platygaster orseoliae
TAGTTACGTATCGGCACTGGTCTGGAACTACGAGTTATAATGAATCCACACACTTCAGCATCTATATAAAAACAAGCTTATGGAATAAGCTTTCTGTCACAGTAAATGGTTTAGACCTACGCCAATTTTAAGTGCCGAAAATGGTGATGGCCGTCATTACCCTATGGCCGTCATTACCCTATGGCCGTCATTACCCTATGGCCGTCATTACCCCACTTTCCCCTACATATATTTTCATCATCCTTTATGAAGAAGTACGTTCCGAAATTTTTCCAAAAATAATATCCTAAAAATTAAAAATAACACTATGCGATATACAATTCAATAGCCATTCATAAAATCGATAAAATATTGCCTGAGCTATCGTAATTTTTTATAACATAAGTAAGTTGTCTGCAGATAATTTTCTGATTGATATACAAGCTAGGATATAAACATTTCTTCGAAGAAAAATTTGCATTTATGTCACTATTAACCCGTCAACAATTTTTTCGATTAGATATTGATGAGGAATGTGGAAAATTTTTTTTAATCATTTCATCAAAGAAAGGATCTAAGGTACTCACACTGAAAAAACCTCTAGCATGCGTCTTTTTATACAGATATTTCAATCAGTCATCACGTTTTATGACACGCTTGATTACGAGTTTGCATTTTGCTTTTAATTGAACGATCGTTAAAATAAATGAAACTAGAGGATAACTTTCAAATAGTGCTATTACGAACAATCATATGGTTAAATTCGAAAAACAAAATTTATATTAATTATAACAAAAATTTTTTTTATAATTATATTTATACGTTCGTGTACAACTTTTCATGCAAATTTCATAAATTGCCAAGGTTTTGAGTTTCTTGGAATTCTCATAAACGAATGTAAATTAAAATTTTTGGATTATTATACCAAAGAGTTTCAACTGTACAAATGATTAAAAAAATACTAATTTTGAGTTTTGAAAGAATAAGACATGATCTGTAAAATTCTTACATTTAAATTTTGTTTTCAGTATTTTTCATTAGCAAAGATGATGAAAAATTAAAATTACAAAAAATTAAATTCGAAAACTATGATACTTGCAAGATTGTTTAAATTATTAATGAATTCATATATTTCATAAAAATCTCACGAATTTTTCGATATGTTTCTACTTAAAAAAAATTATTGTAATAAGGAACGTTTGAATACAGTGAAATACGAGATTTCATTTTTCTAAATAATTTATTTATACTTATATTTCAAGGTTATTGGACTTACATAAAAATGAATTCAAATCATGAATCATATAATAAAATATAAAAAAAATAAATATGAGAAATACTTCAATGTTGTGTAGTTTATTAATAAATAAAGTTCTCGAGTTTGATACAAACTTCAAAAATTGCAACAATCGCCATAAGCTCTGACCTGCAAAGTAAAAGTCTAATGATTTTCTCTTGGCAACATTTCTTTGGAAAGTTAAAAATAAACTAAAACTCTCTAAAAACGCTATAAAGTTGCATCGAAATAGCAATTGAAAAACTTTTTCGACTAAAACCCCACGAAATCCAACTCTCCTCCATCAATTATTCAGAGTGCAGTGAAAGCCCCGTAATGAGCATGTCAAAATAACGCATTACTATGCAACATTATAGTCATTTATTTGCTCCTAGTCGTTGGAATATTTTCGAAAATCATCGTTCCTCATCGCAATTAGCCTAATTGGCATTGGACAAGAGTTTCGTTAAAAATTATTCGCCGGAAGCGAAAAACGGGAAAGTATGACTGATCATGGAATGTTTAATTATCATGCACGAGAAAAGTATTCCCTTTCGTAGAGGAGCATACAAGTTCCTTTGATTACTTGGGTTTCTACTCGAGATGGAATAGCTCGGATTCCGATATGTCAGATAGAACGTCACTCGGGTCCGAACGTTTCTGGGAGAACTGAGAGGAATTATTTCGCGAAAAACGTAAAAAGTCGGTGAAACGTAAAAGGAGTCGCTAGATTGGAATGGCAGAGTATGCGAATGATTCATTGATGCTGCGAATCCTGAATTGCTGTAAAAAAAAAGTTTTTGTTAAACTGACTATACCATTCTTGTAAAGTAAATCATTGAAATCATTATGTATTTATTTATTATAACTGGACTTGAAAATTTGGTTGAATGTGAAAACATACTATGTAACTGAACATTTGAAAACTTTTGAAGATGTTATGAATATTTATTTTCATACCTCAGTGGAGTAATAATTTCAATCACATTAATAATCTTTGGTTCACGTGAATAAATTGTACATCGAAGCGTTAAATTTGCTTCAGTCAAAGAAATTTTTATATTTTTTATAAAACCAAATTTTTACAATTTTAGAAATATTGTTTACATATAACACGTTTGAGATTTGTTTATAAATAACATATTCACAAAAGTATAAGCAAGAAAAAAAAAGTTTAAAATATAAAACTTTACGAAAATTTTTTTAAATAATGTAAAAAAAATGAAAAGAAGGAAAAAAACTTATAAGTTGTAGTTCTAGAAAATGTTCGTAATTTTTAACACTTTACGAAATTTGAAAACATTTTATTTAAATTTTTACAATTATATAACATCTTTGTGTGAGGATCAATTTTTAATTTCAAAAAACTTTATAATAATATGAAAATGAAATACCAAAACATACCACGCCAAAATCAATCAATTAATAAATTCTAGTTTAACCGAAACATTGAAATTTTGAAAAAATAACATTTCTCGAATTTTAATTATATTCTTGATTATTTTTCAAATTTTCAAAATTTTAAACAGTATCCGTATGATGAAACATTTTCTGATTTTCAAAAATAAAGTATATTACACAGTTTCTGTAATTGATCGGAATAACAAATTTTTTCACGATGTACAAAATTTATCAACATTATCTTTAACTATTTTATTAAATAATATTTAGAAAGAAAATCAAATATTAATAAATATGAACTTTTTCGAATTGCATAGAATTTACGTCAATCTGGAGAATCATCTTAATGCTTTTTAATTTCTTTTGTATTTCAACAATAATAATCGAAAGAAATTCATTTACATTTGTGTATAATAATTTTTCGTAATTTTTCAATACTTACAATTTTTAAAATTTTTTTTATAAAATTAGAAAATACCATACACTACCTCAAAAAATGTGATAATGATCACAATACCCAAAATTTAGAACAATCTATGTAATTCTTTGAATTATTTATAAAACTATTGACTATTTATAAAACGTTCCCAATTTTTAATTTTTCCAAAATTGTGAAATTTCGAACATAATGCAAACTATTTAAAGATTTAAGTTGGACTAAAATAATTTGGATTAAATAAGCTGGACCTAAAAAGACTAACAATATTAGACTTGCACTAAAATAAAAGAACTGAAAATAAAATATTAGGAAAATATAAATATAAGAAAATGTAATGTTTTATAATTAAATAAAAGTAATAAAAGTTATTTTTACATTAATAATGAAAAAAATTTTTTTTAATTTATTTATGATTTTTTTATTCAGTTTTTTGAATAACTTTTCAATTAAAAATAATTCAATAATTAATTATGAATTTCATTATTTAAAATTAAAGAAACATTTTTTAAATAATTTGCATTAATTTTAATTTAATCAATTTTTTTATTATTTATGATAATTATTATTATTATTATTATTAGATTTATAATAATAAAATAAAAGCGAAAATAAAAAAATAAATATCATGAAATATAATGAAATATAATAAAATAAAAGGACCAAAAAGATTTAAGTTGGATTAAAACGATTTGGACTAAAATAAGTTGGAATAAGAGAATATTTTCAAAAATAAAATACTTTTACAGTAAAATTTACCATACTTCATCTTGATCCTCCAGCACTACATTTTCTAGTAAAAAATACTAAATTTTTCTCTCAGTGTGCACTTAAAAAAACCACTTGCGATGTGCTTGCTCAGACAGCGAGCCACTTACGCGAGCAAATAACCAGTTATCGAGGAAGGCGAATTTATTTTCGCGAACACGCGAAGATACTCGATTCGCTCCCGGCTATGCATTTATTCGCGATATATTTTTTATCTATGGGTCCTTTATTGCGTATTATCCGCGAGCGCGATTCGTACTTGGATTTCATATCGAGCATGAGTCAGCTGTTCATGCATCTTACGCCCTTTCGAGTACGTTCATTTGCCAGGCTTAAGCCACTTACTCCGACAAAAAAAGGAAGCGAGTGACAGTGACAGTTACTTTGAAAAGAAATGCTTTGTCGCGAAAATTGCTTTTTGGAGAATGCAAAATGTTGTTTATTTTTGTTTTATTCAAAAGAATAATGTTTATCTCTCTATATAATAAACAAACGTAGCACTTCATACTTAAGACTTAACACATAAGACTTAATACTTAAGACTTAACACATAAGGCGCAATACTAAAGACTTAATACTTAAGACTTAACACATAAGGTGTAATACTTAAGACTTAACACTTAAGACTTAAGACTTAACACATAAGGCGTAATACTTAAGATTTCACACATAATACTTAATACTTAAGACTTAACACATAAGGCGTAATACTTAAGACTTCACACATAATACTTAGTACTTAAGACTTAACACATAAGACGTAATACGTAAGACTTAACACATAAGACTTAAGACTTAACACTTAATACTCAAGACTTAACACTTAATACTCAAAACTCAACATCTTATACTTAATAAATAACACTTAATACTTAAGACTCAACACTTAATACTTAATACTTAAGACTTAACACTTAATACCCGAACACTTCCGAACATACCTGAACATTTCTGAAAATACCCGAACATTTTTAAAAAATTACAACTTCAATCTGACAAAATGTATGTATATTAAATGATTTCCATCTATCTACACATTTGTTTAATGAAATAAACTAGTTTCTATAATAATAAATTAATAAACTTGATGAAACTCTTCAACATAAATTTGTTTTTTTTAAATTAAATAATAAATATTAAACTTCTGTTGTAGATTCTAAAAGAAGCAGCGAACGTCCGAAGTGAACAACTTGCTGAACTCGAAGAAATTTTTTCACACCTCCAGGAAAATCGCAAACTGCAGGGATACGAGAAAGAGAAAACTGAAAGGTAAGCGACTGTGACATTTGAACGTAAATACGATCCAATTTCCAAAATTGTGCACGCTGCAATTTCTCCGCGTTTCGCAATCTTTTCTCTTTGCCCGTAAAAAGCTTAGAAAGGCGAATACTTCCAAATCATTGTATTACAAGGAAAGTGGATCGATCGTCCCAATCGAAAATTGATTAAGATAATGCGAGTTCGCTATTCCTGTGTTCTCCCCTTTCTCTTTGTGCTGTGACTGTTTTTTATAGGGTTCGTCTTCTGTGCTGTCATTTTAGTTTCATATTAAAAAACAAATACTTTTATAAATATAGATAAAGTAGGGGATGAAGAATGAGGTGTGAAAAATCTTCGTTTTTTGAGATTCATGGGGAATTTTTAAAGGTTTCGTTCGAAATTCTTGGAAAAGAATTTGATCGAGAGTTGCAAAAATTACGCTGAATCTTTTAAAAACTTCTGAAGTGTAAAAAATCATTTTTCCAAGTGAAAAAAATTTTAATTTTTATAAAATTATACAAGTTGTGACAAAAATTATTTGAAGTTGAAAATTCAATGTATGTTTCATTTCATTGCATTCATTTCATTTCATTTATTCCATTCACTTTTTTTATTTAATTTTTTTTAATTTATTTTTATTTCGTTTATTCATTTATTCATTATTTTATTTCATATATTGATAAATTAAAAAATTGGGAATGTGTGTTTCGAAATTCAGAGTTGCGAATTAAAGTTTCAGAAAAATTCTAAGCATAAAAGTTTGAAATTTCTGTAATTAGATCTTAAAAGATGATATTATCAAATTAAAATTATATTTAACAATAATAAATAATTAAATTATCGAAATTTTTTATGATATATATATGAACATATTTTAAATTCATATATTCATTATTGTTCAAAATAATTATTATTTGTAATTCTTATAAAAATATACTGATATAAGTGATAATTTTATTTATAACATATATTAATTATTAAATTTCCACATGCATATTTGAAGTATTCAAAAATTCAAAAAAATTATTATTAAAAATATTGAATAACTTCAAATAAAATGAAAACGTAATTTTCAAATAAAAGTTCAAATGTTAAAGTTGAATAAAAATTTGATTTTTCTACCAAAACTAATGAAAGGTGAGAAAAAATTATTAAAATTCAAAAATAACGACATAAAATGTTTAAAAAATTACTTTTTAGTTATGTTCTGAATTTTCTGAATAGAATTCGATCAAAAAATTGAAAAATCACCAATTTAAATTAAAGAAGAAGTCCTAAATGTTTGAATAATTATTTGAGTTAAAAGGTTATGGCTCTTTTAAGTCGTAAAAATTATTAAAAGTATTATTCAATTCTCGAAGTTAGGAAAAAAATAATGTAAAGGCGAAAATCGAAGTAATATTCTTAAATTCAAAAGTTACAATTTGAATTTAAAAACTAAGAGTGTGAAAACTCCAATTGTAATGAAATTCTTTACATAAAATGTTTATTTTCTAAAAATGAATCATATACATACAATTTCATTGATTTTGAATTCAAATTTAATTATAAAAAAAAATAATAAATTATCATAAAAAAAAAAAATATTTCAAAAAAACTTATTATTACTTTATTCAATATATATATATAATAAGAATATTCTTAAATTGGAATAAATTACTTTGAAAATAATGAAAAACTCTAAATATAATAAATTGCCTATAAAAAAATATAAATAATGAAAAAATCGAAATTTCTTTCAACAAAAGGTAAAAAATCAAAAGTTTAAAATGAAGGTATTGAAATGAGATTAAAATAAAAATTTAGACAAAATTGTAAAAATTAAACTGTGATGAATTTTAATGTTTAACTAACCACATTCTATTATTGTCCTAAAATTTTTGCATGGAATTCGATCAAAAAATTGAAAAATTACCAATTTGAATGAATAAAGAATTCTCAAATGTTTGAGTAATTTTTTGAGATAAATGGTTATGGCTTTTATAAGTCGTAAAAATTATTAAAAGTTTAATTTGATTCTCGAAGTGAGGAAAAAAAAATTTGAAGGTAAAAATCGAAGTTGAATTCTTCAATTCAAAAGTTACATATTGAATTTCAAAAATTAAAAGTGTAAAAACTCAAATTACACTGAAATTCTTTAAATAAAATTTTTAATTTCTATCAATAAAACGTACACGTACAGTTCGATTGACTTTGAATTAAAATTCAATATAATGTAAAAATACTAATAAATAATCATAGTTAGGAGAAATATTTTAGGAACTTCTATTATAAATTTTTTCAATATATTTAAATACTTAAAATATTCGAAAATGGAAATGAATAAATTGAAACATAATGAATAATTTTAAATAATATAAATTGCTATCAAAATTAAATTGAAAAATAAAAAAATCGAAATTTGAAATTTCTCTTAACAAAAGGTAAAAATCAAAAGTTCAAAATGAAAGTATTACAATAAGATCGAAATTAAAGTTCACACAAAATAATCGAATTTGAACTGTGATGATTTTTAAAGTTGAACTAATCATATTAAATTAATTTCCCGAGTTTTTCGCATGGAGTTTGATTAATAATTTTGAAAATTACTTCAAAACTCGATTTCAGTCAGAAAAAACATTTTCATTGTCAAAAGATTTATAATTTGATTTAATTATTTTATATTTTCTTATTTTTTTTTTAATATTTTTTTATACTACATTTTACTGAAATATTTTATAATTTATTATTCCTTTTTAATATATATATACTTAATATATTCTATAATGGAAATAACTTACTTTGAAAATAACGCAAAATTCTAAATAAAATGAATTACCTACAAAATAATATGAATAATTAAAAAATCGAAATTCGTAACTTCTTTCAACAAAAGGTAAAAAATCAGAAGTTTAAAATTAAAGTAATACAATTAGATTAAAATTAAAGCTCAAACAAAATAATCAAACTTGAACCGTGACGACTTTTAAAATTCAAAAAGTTACATTAAATTAATTTTCCGAATTTTTTGCATGGAATTTGATTGAAAATTTCGAAATTACTTCAAAACTCGATTTCAGTCAGAAAAAACATTTTCATTGTCAACAGATTTATAATTCGATTTAATTATTTTATATTTTATTTATATTTTTTTACACTATATTTTACTGAAATATTTAATAATTTTATCTTCCTTTTTAATATATATATATACTTAAAATATTCTATAATGGAAATAACTTACTTTGAAAATAATGCTAAATTCTAAATAAAATGAATTGCCTACAAAATGATATAAATAATCAAAAAATCGAAATTCGAAATTTCTTTGAACAAAAGGTAAAAAACCAAAAGTTGTAAATTAAGGTATTAATATAAGATTAAAATAAAAGTTTAGAGAAAATTATCAAACTTGAACTGTGAAGACTTTTAAAGTTCAAAAAATCAAATTGAATTAATTTCCAGAATTTTTCGCATGGAATTTAATCAAAAATTTCTAAAATTACTTAAAAATTCGATTTAAGTCAGAAAAAACATTAACATTGTTAACAGATTTCTTCTGAATCTGCTGAATGAATCTTTCGTTAGAACCAGTAAAAATGAGCAATAGTTATACGTGACCATTGAGTACCGGAGGGCTGGCTATTTCTGTTTGTCGTTGTACATATGCGAATGTGACTCGTCCCAAGCGTTTAAAATACATGCAATAGTTGTTTTCGCACAAGGCACTTGCAACAAGCATACCTTTCGCGAACACGCGCGTAAATTCCTTTATGGGTGCCGCTGTCACGAATTCACACCCCGTCGTCAATTTTATTGCCTCGTAGATTGCTTGTCTATAGCCTCTGTTTCTAGACTTCCAGCTCTTTGCCAGTGCAAAAAAAGACACTTTTTGGAGTTATTCCGAATAACAAACCAATTATGAAAATAAAAAAATTAAATTAAATTAAAAAATTAGTTACATTACTAGGAGATTTAACTTTTTCATTATTTAAGAATTTAAAATTGAAAGTTGACTGAAAGATTTCCAAATCATTCGAAAATCAAATTGATTTTCAAATTGAATGAAAAATTGAATAAAAAAATAGAATTGAATTTATATATTATTTAAATCAAATTAAAATTAAAATTAAATTAAAGTAAAAAAAAATATAAATGAAAAAAATAAAATAAAAATATTATAATAAATTTATATACAAAAATAATAAATAATGCATTAAAATAATATATAGTAAAAATTGAATAAAGAATAAAATGAAAAAATTGAAACAAAATATAATTCAAAAAATTGAATCCAAAAATTCCAATAGCCAAAGAAAATTATATAAAAAATAAATAAAAACAAAACAAAACAAAATTTGCAAAGAAAGATATAATTGAAAAAAATTCAAATAATTGAAAAACTACATTTTTTTATAATATCAAAATTTTGAAATTGAACGAAAAACATGGCAATGTTTGCGATTCTCAATCAAATTTAAAAATTCAAATACCGAAAGAAAAACCGACATTAAAAAAAAAAATTAAAAAAAAACACTAAAGTAGATTAGAAAATTGATCACTTTCGAGCATAAATAACAAAGAAAGATTGAAAAAAAAAATTTAATTATGAAAAATAAGGTTTTTGAATCATATTAAAATTTCATATTAAAATTTAACTTGAATAAAATGTCCCAATAATAATTCGAAAATGTCAAATTTAAAAATTAAACAAAAAATATTGGTGTATGTTTGCAATTATGAATCGAACCCAAAAAGTCCAATACCAAATAAAAAACGAAATCTACAAAAAAAAAAAAAAAAAAAAAAAAAAAAAAAAAAAAAAAAAAAAAAAAAAAAAAAAAAAAAAAAAAAAAAAAAAAAAAAAAAAAAAAAAAAAAGAAAAAAAATTATGAAAAATTAAATTTTTCAAAATATAAAATTTTGAATAAGAACTTGACTGCAAAATCTCCAAATAAATCGGAAATACATTTTTTTCACTCGAACGACTAAACATTGAATGAAAAACATTGCAATGGTTGCAATTCTGAATTGAATCCAAAAATTCCAATAAGGACATATGAAAATATAAAATCTAGTAATATCCTTTTTTTTATTACAAATAAATACTTTTTCATAATTTTATAGTCATACTCATTATTAATAATGAATATTTATAATTATCATTAAAAATATAATCATTTAATAAATATATATAATTATAATTATTTGTATAAACAATATTTTAAACAGAAATATTTTAGAATTATAATAAAAAATTAAATTATTGAAAAATAAGGTTCTTGATTCATATAAAAATTTCATATTGAAATGTGACTCGAAAAAAATGTCAAAATAGTTTGAGAATGCCAAATTTTTAAATTCAACGACAAATATCGGTATGTTTGCAATCATAAATCGAATTCAATAAGTCCAATACCAAATGAAAAACCAACTCTAAAAAAAAAAACAAAATGGATAGAACACAAAAATGAAATTAATCAGTCCCGAGCACATATGACAAAAAAAGATTGAAATAAAAAAAAGTTAATGAAATTATGAACAATGAAATTTTTTCAATAAATAAAAATTTCAAATAACAACTTGATTGAAAAACCTCAAAATAAATCGGAAATACCATTTTTTCACTCGAATGACTAAAACTTGAATAAAAAACATCGCAATAGTTGCAATTCTAAATCGAATCCAAAAATCCCAATAAGCATCTATGAAAATTTAAAATTTAGGAATACTCTTACTTTTTAAAATGCAAATAAATAATTTTTCATAATTTTATAATCATACTCATTTTCAATAAGAAACATTTATAATTATCATGATTAATATAATCATTTCAATAATATCAAAAATTAAAAATATTCTTACAAACGGTATTTTTAGCACAAATATTTTCGAAAAAATATTCTGATGACGAAAAATCACATATGACAAAAAGCACATATGACAAAAAAAGGTTGAATTAATAAAAGTTAATGAAATTATGAAAAATGAAATTTTTTCAATACATAAAAATTTTAAATAACAACTTGACTGAAAAATCTCCAAATAAATCGGAAATACCATTTTTTCACTAAAATGACTAAAGTAAACGAAAAACATCGCAACATTTGCAATTCTAATTCGAATCCAAAAATTCCATAGCCAAAAGAAAACCCAACCTTTGAAGGAAAAAAGTAAAAAACACAAAAGTACATTGAGAAATTGATTACTCCCGAGCACGTTGCATATGACAAAGAAAGATTGGCACGCACGTGTCCCGTTGTTCTTAAATCTCAGGCAAATTGGATCCATAAATCAGCGTGCTCGCTTCTTATAACGCTCCTCGCATCTTTGCTTCTTTTCGTTCGCGCCTCGGCTCGTTTCTTTAGCCCGATCGCGTGAGACGTTGGCGTAAATAACAATTAAACGAATTAAAGCCGAGTTCGCGCCCCGCTCGCGGATTAAATCCTAATTACCCGCCCACGGCGCGTAATTACTTTTGTTTCTAATGTTTGTTTAATTGTTCCTCCTTTCCAACTCGCGCTCATTACGCCGATAATTAGTCTCTGCCGCGGGAATCTTTTATTCCTCGATGTGATTACGATTATTTTCGAGTATCATACATAGTAGTGCGAGAAACGCTAATTGAGCGGGAAATACGTGCTTCTCTGGCTTCGAAATGTGTCGAAATTGGACGCCGGCGCGATATTTTGGAATTTTAGTATTTTCAGAGACGTGTAATTACTGCGAGTAAGAACGACGCTTCCGCCATGAAATGAGATAGTCGTGGCTCGTCTGCATGCGTGCATTAAACGCAAGCACCGCGTGCAAATTCCACGCTACCGAGCTGGCGATTATACATCTCAGAGAATCTTGTACTTGCATTTTCCAGATATTAGACAGAACTGTAATCTTTCAATTTTCAATTTTATAGGTATATAATGGAAACTAATAAAAAATCGAGGAGAAAAATACGAGTAAATGAAAAAAACCGAACATGAGTGATTTTGAAAAATTAAAAATTACAAATTTGAAATTGAATTTGAGTTTCACTTCTCTTGCATCAAACCTTGAGTCGTGTGCTTGAACTTCAAACTGTGCAAGAGGAGTGAAACTCAAATTCAATTTCAAATTTGTAATTTTTAATTTTTCAAAATCACTGATGTTTAGTTTTTTTCATTTACTCGTATTTTTCTCCTCGATTTGTATCTGTTTGTTTTGTTTTTTTTTTCTTTGTAGTATTTGTTTTTACACTTTTCATTTTTAAAATCGCACCCAAAGTTTTACTTCTGCCTTGTGTTCTTTAACACACAACAGTTTTTTCTAAACTTTTTGGCATTTTTTGTAATTCTTTGATGTTTTAGCAAGAAACGAGCATTATGAATGTCTATTTAGTTTTTGAAATTCGATACTCTTGGAATCAAATTGGAAAAATATTTTATAGTTTTATGGACTTTTTATACAATAAAATTATAATTTCATGGATTTTAGGTATTTCAAATATTTCAAGAAATTTTCATATTGCATGTAATTTATAAACTTTCATTGATTAAATTGTATTTTCAACAATTTTCAAAGTTTCTATGGATCACTATACATAATTCTATCATTTAATTTTATCTCATTAAAAAAACTGACTATTTTCATCACTTTATTTCAATTTTCAATAAACATTACGTTTTTGTATTTTTTTAGTATTTAGCCAATCGAAACAATTTCGTGATTTTCAATTTTGAAGTCCAGAATCACATATTTTTAATGTTTGTGTTAAATGTGACGAGATTCGATTTTTGTGATTTTCTAGATTCAGATTTTCTTATTTTCATCTTTTTGGTATTTTTTATGATTCTACAATTTTTCAGCAATAAGCGAGAATTATGAATTTTTTTCAGCTTTTTAAAATTCGATACTGTAGGAATCGAAATTGAATTATAGATTTTTTTAAAAATTATAACCTGACAGATTTTAGGTATTTCAAAGATTTCTAGAAATTTCGTATTGCATGTTATTTGTGAACTTTTTTTTATGAACTAGTATTTTCAACAATTTATAAAGAAATTTGTTCTAGAAAAATATAGTTCATTTCTATGAAATTTTATGGTTTATAATTTTACAGGATTTTCGAGATTCAGATTCTTTTTTCTCTAATATTTTTGGTATTTTTCGTAATTCTTTGTTTTTTGAGCTATAAACGAGAATTATGAATTTTTTTTTGGCTTTTTCAAATTCGATACTGTAGAAATCAAAGTTGGAAAATATTTTATATTTTCATAGATTTAAAAAAAAATTCTAACTTCACATATTTATTTCAAAGGGTTCAAGAATTTTTGTATTGCATGTTATTTATAAACTTTCATTTATTTACTGGTATTTCCAACGATTTTCAAAGTTTTTATGGATCACTACAGAGAATTCTAGAATTTCATACTATATTATTAGAAAACTCACTATTTCAATCACTTTCTCTCAACTTTCAATGAACATTTTTTTCCATATTTTTTTAAGTATTAGGTCAATCGAAACAATTTTATGATTTTCAATTTTGAAATTCAGAATCTCACATTTTCAATTTTCGGGTTATATGTAGCAAAATTCAATTGTTGTGATTTTTGAGTTAAAATTTTTTTTTAATCTTTTTGATAATTTTTGTAATTCTTTAATTTTTGAACAATAAACGAGCATTATGAATTTTTTTTAGCTTTTTAAAATTTGATACTGTAGGAATCAAAGTTGAAAAATATTTTTTATTTTTATAGATTTTTTTAAAAATAATAACCTTACAGATTTTAGGTAATTCAAAGATTTCTAGAAATTTCGTATTGCATGTTATTTGTGAACTTTTTTTTTATGAACTAGTATTTTCAACAATTTATAAAGAAATTTGTTCTAGAAAAATATAGTTCATTTCTATGAAATTTTATGGTTTATAATTTTACA
>JAPYZL010041191.1:0-12374 GCA_030522825.1 Platygaster orseoliae
TATTGTATATTGTATATTGTATATTGTATATTGTATATTATATATTATATATTATATATTATATATTATATATTATATATTATATATTATATACTATGTATTGTATATTGTATATTGTATATTGTATATTGTATATTGTATATTATATATTATATATTATATATTATATATTATATATTATATATTATATATTATATATTATATTGTATAATCAATATTTTTTATCATATTGATTTCTACAATTTGATTCGAACATTAGAAATTCCATATTTTTTTAGGAACATAATGGTTTCCGCAAAAACAGTTATGTTAAGGACTTTGTGAGGTTCCCATAAATTTCTACAAACGAATAATATTCAGAAATTTGTGTTCTCAGATTCGATTTTTCAACACTTTTTTGAAATTTCGTTAAAAACTCAAAGCAGAATTAAACATTCGTCATTTAATCGTAAGTTTTAAGATTGCTTATATTTTACATATCTTCGAATATTTTACATATCGTTATAAACTCATTACAATTTCCAGCCGTGCTTCCTTCTTCCACTTTCAAAAATTCTTTCAAAAATCACTGTTAGCCTGCTGGTATTGAAAAAATACCGAAAATTCCTTCTAACTGTGACATATGTGAGAACAAAAAGGCAAGTACACATACAAAGCCGTGCAAAAAATCGCGGCCGCGATGGAAAACTTACGGTTTCGCGTGAGCAGCCACAAAGTTGAAAGTTCATTGTGCGGGGTCCCGATTCAAAACGGTTTAAGACACCCTTATCGATCGAGTGTACAAAATGTGGAGACAAAGGGCTGAAGTGGTTTACAAAGAGCTCAAAAAGCAAAGGGAAAACTGAAGAGATGACAAAAGCTCGCAGGGTCTCGTTAGTCAGTGTTAAGTAAATGCCGTTCGAAAATCCCGGACTTTTTACCATTCACGCGACTTGTTTCCTTTTCGCTTCGCCTCAACCTCCGCCACCGAGAACCTTTTATTTCACGGCCTTTTAATCTCGTGCTTGGCTTTTTCTTTGACTTTCCGTGAAAGTGATGGAATTGGTCTTTTTTCATGAAACCGATCGTGGTACATTTAAAACGAAAAAAATTTATACACATTTTTTTTATGGAAAATTGCGAACATCAGCACTCACTTACAACCACTTTCCTCGGTATTATCCCTAAGATAAGTTTATTGTAATTTTTACGACGGAACCAAACTAATTTCAATGCTCGAGGAGGTAGCGAAAAAGCTATCCTATGCCAAGAATACGACGATATCAGCAGAAAAAACTAGAGGTATATGTAAATGAAATGGAATCTGCGCTAAAGCTCTGATTCGGGCGATGAAACGAGGCCTCGCATTACGCTTACTGCGGATTTTCAAAGCTGAGCTGAGCTCAGTGGAAAAAGTTCACCAAGTAATTACATGAAATCTTTTTGAGGTTATGTAACAACAGGGATCTTGCATTGAGGATTTTAACATGTTGTTTGAAACGAACATGAAATGCTTAGTTTTTTCTTAAATGTGGTTTAAAAAAACATTGCAAACATGTACGGTATCAACAATTAATTAAGCTCACATTGAAATCTCCACATTAGCGTTTTATTGCCAAATATGATAAATATTATATGCATACGAGCATTGTTGTTTGTGGAAACGTTTTCTGAATTATTCCCAATGCAACTAATTATTCACAATGATAGCTCAGTTATAAAACATTAAATTTTGAAATCAAAGCGAACAATACTCGTCATTGTTTTGCATTATTCAATGAGGTTGACAGGTAATAATCAATAATTGATAGAATTACAGTCACAACTTTCTCTTGAATATTCGATAAAGTAATACAATCCATGAGGTTTTTCATGATTAATATTCTGTTCTGGCATCACGCTGTTTTAATAGAAAGTACAATGATAAACGTTCATTGTTATGAGTAAGATAATTCTCGACTGTCATAAACTGGATGGATTCGAAAACACAAACATGGAAAACCAATTACGAAAATGTAATGGACAGAAATATTCTCGTGTTACTGTAATATTTATTTTTCATGAAAAACAAAAGTTTTTTTTTTCATTTGAGTCGAAAAAGGTATGGAATTAAAATTGTAATCAATAACGGTAAAAAAATCACGTTTTTACTTTTAATTTAGTAATTAAATTGCTCTATTTGCTTTTTGTCATAACTTGTATGAAACATGTACACGAGAATTTTCAATGAAAACCTCATTATTCCAAAACTTCAATTTCAGAATTTGAAAATGTCTTACGAAATATATTTATGAAGTGTATCAAACAGTTTATCACAGTTTCAGCGTTAGCTGTTGGGAAATTTACAGAATATAATTTTGTTTTAGACTTAGTGCTTTAAACCGACTATGAAAAATAAGATTTTTAATCAATAAATTTCGATATTTTAGAATAGACATCTCAGGATTTAAAATTTTTTTGCAAATGTTTGTGTGAATTAGTGACTATTTATCTGTTGAGGTTATAATTACGAATGCAAGTAAAAAAACTGTTATTATTTTTTGTTTTAGACGAAGATCGAAAGTTGTGATAACGTCAGCGCGGCCGGAAGACAGTGGTCGATACGAATGCATCGCCGAAAGTACTTCTGGTCACAGGGCCTCGCTTTCAGCCCAACTTCTAGTCGCACATGATACTAATATTCCTGAAACCAGTAAGTAAGACTCTAACTAAAACAAATACACTTTTAGTGAAAATTTACTTTATACCCCAAAAAATACGTGCTTACATAAAAAATTAAAAACAAAAATGTCCTACTCCATAAAACTGAAACCTGAACTTTGTCATTTACAACGTATCACGTTACTCGAGAAAACACGAAAAGTTTCAATAACACTTTTAACTAGCTTCACAAACAAGCTCACCAAAAAAATCTCAATAACAACTCAGTATTTCGATCAACTCGTTAAAACTTGAACGTATTATTAATGCAATTTCTGCATGAAATTGAGTAGAGTCTGGTTTGCATGATACATTGTCTATTGAGTGACGAATTTTTATAGGAGTTTTTCGTACCTTGGTACGCGAAAACGACCGACTTTAATGATTGATGAACTGTAAATTTTATAAAACGCAAGCGCCCACGGCACAGGTTAATTAAATTGAGAGCAGCCTCGATCATCAAATTTCATTTTATAGTTTGAGGTTGAAAAAAAAACATGACGATTTTGCTGGCAATCTGGATGAAAAGCCTGTTTTGTGGGAATCCATTTTGCCATAGAACGAGGACAAATAAATTCACGGCGCTCGCTTGTTTATGTAACGAATGGCCTGTTTTGCCAGCCAATATTTGAGGGTCGTAAGTATTTCCGCACAAAAGCCAGGGATCCTCTTGCTTCCTTAGGACGTTATTATCTAGGTTGTCGAGGAAAGTTGTTCTAGTCGATTTTTTTTGAATAAGTGTCCAAGACAGAGTTTATTTTTAACCACGAACTAGTGTATTTCCATGAATAAATGATTAGGTACGAGAATCGATCGAAAACATTTTATTAGAATATTTCAATTATTAAATCACGGTTATCTATGTTTCGATTCCCACGTAGGAATTCGTGAATTATATTCTAAAAAATTTATGAATACTGCACAATTCAAAAAATACTCAAAATACTAGAAATTGTTTAAAAAGTATTTGCGAATAAATTCGAATTCGTCTTCTTTAGTTTTACAGCAGCAAGTGCATGAATAATTATAATCAAATTGATCATCATCATCATAATCAATAATCAGCTAAATTTCTATTCATGAACTAGCTAATTTTTTTTTAAATTTCGAACTGGAACAAATTTCATGTTCTCAAAAATCTATAAAATTGGTGAAATAATATTTAATCTTTGAGCATCGCATCTTCAAGCTCTGTATTTAAATTCATAAAGTAACATTGTATATCCCAAAACCTATGACCTCTAAAATAAAATACGAAAAAAACTTATAGTACTAGTAACTTTTGAATACAAGGAATCTTTGAAAAAAGGTACCGTTCTCCATATGATCTACATATTAAGATGACACAAATTGATGAAACTTGCAATTCCAGGGCTTCGATTTGAAAAAACTCACACTTGAATATATACACACAATTATAAGATTCATCTAATTTTCTTTTCACAAGCTTGGAAATTGAAAAGATTTGTATTTTAATAACGAAAAATGACGAAAATACTTGGTTTACAAAAAAATACTATAAATCTGAGTACAGCAATTTTTCTTCAAAATCTGTATTATTACTTTGAATTTTTTAAGGTTTTTTCCGATATCATCAAATCTGTTAAAAATAAAATGACACCAAGAATAATCAAAAATATCAAAATAATTAAAAGTCAAAAAATTGTAAAATAACTATAAATGGTTGGATTTTAGAATTTTAGAGCATCTGATCATAGAGATCTATGTGAAAATTCATGCAATTTTATTACTGAGATCCTTTATATTATGTAAAGATGTTAAAAAAATATTCAAAATGCTGCAACTACCAAAATATAAAAAAAAGTGTAGGGGAGACTGGGGCAAAATGCGCAATTTTTGATAATATTAAATTTTTGAAGCAGCATACGGGCTGAGAGGATCTGCAAATGGCTCTATATTGTAGCCCACATATGTAGCTACAATTTAGCCTCAGGCACCTTTAGTTCTAGTTGAACCTTATGCGTCATACATTGATTAAAAAAAAACGATTTTCTGCGCATTTTGCCCCACGCTGGGGTAATATGCGCAACCTGTGGGGCAAAATGCGCAATTCCAGAAATCGCGATTTTCACGATTACACGCGATTACTGAAAAATTGTGGGAAACACAAAATAAATGATTTCATGAACAATTTCAATAAAAGTTTTTTTGTTAGGAACAAAACTTGATTTTTAAAATTTGTATTGGTTAAGAACAAAAATTTTGTAAATAGCGATCGAGTGTCCGTTGAGCGACAGAAAAGCGTTTTGACGCACAATTCACAGACATCCTCTCGCGGACAGCCTTGCACGCTTCGAATACTTTTCCACCATTAATCCGCTTTGTTTTGCGAATATAAACGCGAACCATGATGAAAATGCTTGAAAAAAAAAAAATAAATAAACAAATTCAGAACAAGTTCGTTATTTCACAAAAATTGAAAAAAGGTCGCCAAACTTTCAAATTTGATTTCAAAAAAAAAAAAAAGTTTTGAAAAAAGGAGGCTTTTTACAAGTGGTGGAACTTGAACTCTACCTACATCATATTTAAGTTTTGCTGTTTAAAAGTGACACCACCCTTTTTTTGCTCATAACCCTCATCACATTTTTCAAGAAAATGTTTGTGGGCACTCAGTTCTGCCCCGGCCTCGACACGACCCTGGGTTTAAAAACAATTTGACAAAAAAAATGGAAAACAAAAAAAAGTGAAGGAAATACCATAACATTACCAAACACAGCGAAAAAATACAAAACAAGCACTGCGCATTTTGCACCACGCAAAACTGCACATTTTGCCCCATGGCTACATTTCCGGCTTATTAACGTGTGATTCAAAAACGAGTCAAAATTTCGCCAAACCGATAACGTTTTCGTCTTTATCGCACCTGAATTACTATAAAAACTCGCCTACAATCAATTCTGATGAAAAAAATGACGCAAAAGTTGAAGTTTCCTTTCAGACAAATATTTACAATACAGTGGCAAAAACACACTTTATTTTTTAACCAAAAAAATAAACAAACAAACAAGACGCAATTACTGACGTTTGATACCCGACACTAGAGCCATATATAGAAAAAATTTCAAGTCTCCAGTGATTACTGTTCTGACGGTAATGCAAATTGAATATTTCGTGGACTGCGCATTTTGCCCCAGTCTCCCCTATTATAATTTTAATATCAAAATGTAATGAATTTTTCATTTACTATGATCAAACACTTAAAAGCCATACAATATGCAAAACATTGAAAATCTATAATTATTTTTCAAAACCGTACAAAATTCTATCAATCTTTAAAATACTTGCAGTTAAATATATAATCTAATGAATGAAAATACAAACATCTCAAAAATCTTTGGAACTACTACCAATAAAACTTCAATTCCCACAACAAGAAATAGCAAAAATTTTTCTGAAAATCGATCGAATAATATAAAAAGTACTGTATGTATTCAAAAAAGTAAAAACTTGAGCAACCTAAATCGATTTCTAAGACATTACGACACTAAAATTCATGTAAACATTTAAATAAATATACGTCGACTTTTTTAACATTTAAGTTCAAACCCCTCCCCCCACCGCCTCTTGCTCCTGAAAAATTTCGTTACAAAGTCCCGAGCAAAAGTCTCGAATGCCCACGAGAAACGGCAGAGTTTGTCGAATATACGTAAGTAGTAGTGATAAACGTTAGGTCGGCCAGACAGGTAAGTATCGATGCATTAAATTAGGGTGGATCGTAACGGAATTCGGAAAGGGCTTTGCAACTCCTTCCGCGCATCCGTTCCGATGCTGCGGTACGTTCGCGAAACGCAGAAGAACCCATCAGGGGAATGGAAAACCACTTGACCGTGAAAAGCCCAAATCACTAACCCCGACCAATAACCATCCTGCGGCAAACCCAAGAGAGCCAATTTTCTCTTGAGGATACAATTTATTCTTTCTACCCAAACGTATCAATTGCCATTTATCCGTCTCCATCCAACGCCCAAACATTGCCTTTCTGCCCTGGGAAAATTATGGAAAAACTCACAAAAGGAAAAAAACATCTTGGCAAAATTTCAGAGTCATCATTTTCTCATTATTTCTACAGTATTCGTTCGAGTTTTTCAATTCGGATTCTCATTCAATAATCGTGAGATTCTAGGTCCTCACTTTTTTGCATAATTAAGTTCGAAAAGAAATAATGAAGGTATTTTTTAAGCAGCGCTAATCAAATGCAGCGTCAGTTCGTGAGGGAGAAAAGCGCGATGCTTGAACGGTTGTAAAACGTGGGGCGCGGCATGATTGTGATGATGAATTCAAATTATCGTCGTTTTCAACTTTATGACCTTCCACAGAATAAATTACAAGGTGGAAGATGGGTGGAGGCCATCAAAGGAAAGTGCATGCCAAATAAAACAGGCATAAGCTTTGTCATGTTACGAGTATTAACGCGTTTGGTGATTACTCTTCAAGATTTAAGTAAGATTGAACATTCAAGTACTACATACAGTCGAGTAGGCAAAATGGGGTTCTAGAGATTCAAATGCCTCCTGAAGAGAGGGTAAAATTATTTATTATTTTTTACGAAAAAAACAAAAAAAAAACATTGAAGAAGTTCAAATATTCTCTTCAATTAACATTATTTAAGCAATTCCTGAATTCAAATAATCATAATTATAATTATAAGTGTTCAGCTACAATAACGCAAAAAAATTAGTTTGAGAAATTGTTGATTACCATGATTTCATAGAACTATCGTTTTTACGTCAAAGCAAAAAATTTGATGAGCTGGGCATTCGAGATTGATTTTCCACGAGTTACTTCGAGTTTCTTCGTATTTACCGATACGCGAAACGTGTCTGTTTCGTATGTATAGAAGGTGACATATTAAGTTGCTAACCAAGCTAGAATACTCCCTTTGGCGCTTTTTTCCACGTCATTCCCAACCCCTAAGTTGTATTAAAGCTACAGCTTCGTGACCAAGTTTCACTGGCGGAAACGCTCGAGCGGTCACGCACTTGTAAGACAAAGGTAAAAAAACCGAATTAAGTGAGAACGAGAGACAAAAGAAACACATCTGAGACAACATTTAAATCTACTCGTCAGAAGTAATTGTAACAAATGTTCCCTACATTTTTTTCACATTTTCAGCATGAATCCCGATGATTTTTGTGACATTATTCTTAAATTGTTCTGTAGTAGTTGAGAGTTTATTGTCAAACTTTTGAAAATTGTAATAAATTGACAGTACAGATTGTACAATAATAAGCTCAAAAACGAAGTTAAAATATATAAAAAATTATTATCTCAATGTCTGCTTATTTTTCAAGTAGATTTAACTCTTTCAGATTTATTTCAACGAATCGCTGAAGAAGCTACGAATTTCGGATAAATGACCCATATGCAATAGCCGGGAATGCTTTTAATTTAATAATGCAGTAAAGCACAAGTTTCTCGAATCAAAAGCTCGATCATGTGGACATTTCAACTCAAATGGAACTGGGAAACGAATTTGAGCGCGATATATTCACAAAATTTGTACCGGTTGGCTACAAATTATCACCTAAAAAGCATCGTACGTTTCCAAATGCTTTGATTAAAACGTTGGGAACCAAACGTGTGAATAATTTACCCACAGATAGTGCTTCGCATATATTCATAAATTAGTTAATGACTTTAGTCTATAACAATCGTTTTACTGACTCTCCAAAAAATAAAAGATAAATTTCTACGACGGACGTAAAAAGAGAAAATTTCAGGAAAAATTTATAATACCATTTTTCACTGGGTTTTCAAGTTTTTTTTTTTATTGATTAAAATTGAAAGTGATTTTTTGCATGTTTTTTAGTTCTGTAATTTTCGATTCACATATTTCCGAAATTGGATCTAATTCTGTGATTTTCATTTTATTTTCACAACTTTCAGTATCAAGTTGAAAGTTTTTTTAATTTCTCGAAAATCAACTCTTTGAGCACAAATTTCATGTTTTTCTACTTTCTTGTTTTTACATTTTCAACATTCAAATTTCTTAAATTTCGACGTCCCGATTTCATTTATTTACGAAACCAGATATGATGAATTCTTTCACTTAAAAAATAGTAAATTTTAAAAAATCAGAAATTTATAGTATTTTCCTCGTTTATAGAAGGCTTTTTTGTTTTTCCATACTTAGATTCCTGATGTGAAAAAAATCTTTCTCTGTCGAAAATTGAAATTCTATTGCTATTCAATAAAAAATACATGAAACTATAAAGTTAACGATATTTCAGAGTTTGAGTTGCACAGAATACAATGTCACGATTTTCCGTTACAATAATAAAATATGGTTTAAGACAAAATATTTAGTTTTTTTACAGAATTTCTATAAAATGCAGTTTATAATTACTTTCGAAATGAATTGCGTTGTAGATGTGAATTCATACAAAATTTTCATTTCCGTTATTGGATTTTTGAATTTTATCAATCTCGTCCTCTCCTAACTCAAAAATCATGACACTAAAGTATTTCATTACAAAAATGTGCAGTATCAAGTTTTCGAAATTAACGATTTTTGATAGTCAAATATTCAAGGTTCAAAATAAAAACTGTCATCTATTTATTATATCCAACAAACAATAAAACATTAATAATCTAGGATTGACACGTAAAATAGTACCTATCAAAAATTACAAAACTCCAATATACATATAATTAACATACTTACATACTCGAATTTCGAAAAATTCACAAAAAATTATAATTTCAAAAAAAAAAATTTCAAACTGTCTATTCATTGAAATTACAATAAAAAAAAACTCCAATAAACTTACAATTCAGACAAACAAATTCAAGTTAGTAGAATCGTAACTTTCTTTGTAACGAAATTTGTTAGAGTCTAAAAAATTTGTTTGTCTGAACTAAAAAATTTTTCAAGTAAACCAACCTATTTTTTCAGTGAAAAAGTGATATGAATCTCGGAAAATAGTTGAACTGTAATGTCCTTCTTCTTCAATGCAATAAAAGTACATCCAAGTGTAACAACTTTCATGAATTTTTGCGATCCGCCCAATTAAGATCAGTTTAACTACAGCAGAACTCACTGAAAAGTAACGTTACACTGGGAATGCGAGGGAGCGATTGACACAGCGATTTCCTCGGATAGTCGGTAGTCGAAAAACGCGAGAATCGACTTGGACTTGTTACAAGTTTAAATTGGAATTGAGTTAGCAGTCGAGATATACGAAGAGCTCTTCATTTATATACTTAAATAACTCCGGTAATGTACAGGTGGAGCTTTGGCAAAGTGAGGGGAAACGTGTCTATGTACTTGCACATAGAGCGATCAACCAGTCCAACTCGACAAAGTTCGTTCCTTACTTTCGCGTTATGTACCTATCCCTGGCATATAATACCTATAACACAGTATATGAACTGGATTACGCGTTATTACCCTACACTGCCTAGATCTCAACCCCGAATACGTAGTTCCCGAGCGTGATGAGATAATACGAGTAAACTCATTCCACGTTTGCGCTTTCACAGCAAAAGCCAGACACAACAATTTTTCTTAAGTCAAAATGTTTATTAATATCGTTTATCACTCTACACTCTCGGATAAAAATGTATTTTTCTTCGCGAAGGTGATTTTTCTGAGATGATTTTCTGGCAGGCTGTGAATTTTTAATAAGGAAATCTAAAAAGTTCTAAACGTTTGAAAAAAAACGATGAATGAATATTGTTCCATCATCCCTAATAAATAAGTTTTGCATTGATTCATATATAAAATCCCAGAATTAAATTTTTTGGTCTTGGGAATTTAATATATTGAAGGGTTAATTATATATACATAGTTTTGTATATTTTCCCAATATTATCTGCTGTCTTCACGAATTGAAATAAATATAGATAAAAAAATTTTTGCCATGTATTTAATTAACATTGTAGAAAAACAAGAAAAAAATATTTTTCTTCAATTCTAAAATTTGCACGCATCACAAATGCACGCTTTGACTAGAAAACGTTCTCATCCGACCTGGAATCCATTCTCACACTCAACAAACTCATCGCACACGTATTTTAATATTTTTTGACGAAACACTTTGCGAATGACCGAAACGTTGAAATGGAGCTTTCCTTTCACGGCTTTCTCGATTCACGCAAGCAGAAAACGAAAAATTCTCAACATTATCACGATAGAACGTGCTCGCAAACCATCAAAGTATCGCGAAATCGACGAATCCTGGGATACATAAAGTGCGAAGTGTAGAAAAATGACTAAATAAACTCGCTGGAGTCGTTTGTTCGCGGCTATCGATTTAATCCTGCGAGGTGACACGCATCGATGGCACTCTAAACGTACTTAACTGCTAGGCGTTTGCACATTTCTATCGGTCTAAATATACATATACGTATGTATATATGCATAAGCGTTATGAGATCCGAGGAAACGGATTTTTCCGTATGGTGTATTCTTTTAACATAAGTTGTTAGAAATATATTAGGTACAATACTCGAAAAAAAATCTATCTAGAAAGGATATGTTGAAAAAAGTGTTGAACTAATTTTAGCACTATATATTTCTCGTATTTTCGGTTTCAAATTTTTCAATAATAATAGAAGAAGTTGCGAAAATTATTTCAGTCCCAAAAAAATGATATTTTCAATGTAAATAATAATTACTCAATTTTAAATAAAATTTATTCATGACAAAAAGCAGAAGGGGGTTATGCAGTTTCAAACCCCTCCCGAAATAAGGGTGTAATTAATTACTATTCCATATAAAAACTTAATAAGTGGGAATCATAAACTCACAAATAAATATAAATGCGAACAGTAAGAAAATATTTCATTGACTTAGTAACAATGACTTTAAACATGAAGTAATTAATGAAACTAAAAAAAATAATGAAAAATAAGTGAAAACGATTATAAATGTAGTTACTGAAATTTAAAGCACGTAACAAATGGTTTTCTGATAAATAAAGAAAAATTTCCAAAGAATTTCACCAATGAAAAAATTACAGCAATGCCGGCTTCAGAATAGTTAGAATTATAAATTTTTAGCTAGGATAACTTAGAAAAAAAATATGAAAAACCGTTGTAAGCCAGTGATTAAGAAAAAACAACTAGAATTTACGAAAATTTTGAAAATCTAAGAAACTTTTCACTCTGGAACATCGAATTCTAGAAATTTCAATTGAAACTCATAAAAATACCAGAAAGTATTTTGAATCATATATACACTCCCAAGAAATACCAAAAGTATAAAATTTTTGCAAAGAACTGTTTACTGAAAAATATGAACAAATACGTACGATCTACAGAACTTGGAATTCGAGATTATCGAATTTTAAAATAACGTATTTAAAATTCTATAGAAATACTGGATATTTATAAAAATATCATAGAAAACGCTTAGAAATCTTATAAACACTTTCAAAATTACGAAAATATAAAAAAATTAACTTAATCTAATTTTCTCATTTATCTTTGAAAAAATCTATAAAATTACTATAAACTCAATCGTTGTGAGTTCCAATATTTCAAGATTGAATTCTAGAAATCTGTAAACTAAATTATGGAAATACAAATTATTTATAAAATTTCTAAACATACTATGAAATGCATGAATAACATAAAAAAATAGATATTTATGCTACAAGGGAGAAAAAGGATGATTCCAACGAGTGCAAAGTTTGGGCACGAGCGAAGCGAGTGCGCAATTGCACTCGTTG
>JAPYZL010041203.1:0-16470 GCA_030522825.1 Platygaster orseoliae
TTTTAACATTGCATCGATCCTAGCGCCGCGATAGTGGTTCTCGGAAGCTCCCGGGTAAAGTTGGGTTTTCTGAGCCACTTTTTTCGAGAATCGTGCCCCTCTGAATTATAAACCAAATCGCAATTGGCTTCTGATTGCTTCTTCGTTGCTTCCCGACTGTTCCCGACGATTTTTTTTTCAATGAGCTGCACTGAGCTGCCCTGCGTTGTTCTGCTCAGTTCTGCTGTGGACTATTGACCGGCGTAGAGAGTAGAGAGAACGTGGGTGAGGTATTGTTGTCTCACTCTTCTACTGTGATTCAGAAAGAGAAAGACAATCGAGAACGAAAAAAGTATTGCTTTCTCTCTCTGGACACAATATTATCACAAACTGAACAGAACTGCGCATATTATGATACGGTGTGTCCAGGTGTGTCAGTGTGCATTGGTGTCTATTGGTGCACATTAGTGTTGGTGGTTTGGTGGTGTTGGTGGTTTGGTGGTGTTGGTGGTTTGGTGGTGTTGGTGAGGTTGGTGAGGTTGGTGAGGTTTGTTCCCGAGTGTTCCTGAGTTTTTCTACCAAAATTACTCCCCCAATTTGCACAAAATCGTTTATTTGGCCGTCATTTCAACCCAAATTCAACCAAAACTCGACTTTTAAAAAAGAAATTCGTTCAAGTAAGTACAATAAACCTCAACCTTATACCCTGGAATTTTCCAGATTCCGCCTATGAAAAGTTAGGTTAGAATTAACGTTCCATATCGCAGAACGCGAAATAAGGCCGGAACTTACGTTCTTCTGATTTTCACTCTTTTTTTGTTCGCGATTTGAGAATCTTCTGATTTTTCACCTACAGAAAACCCGAAACCACCTGCAATCAATATTCGGCGCCCTTCTTGGCAAAAAGTTAGGTTAGGTTTCATGTTGCGTATCTGAAAAAAAAAAATGGAAACCGGAAATAGCGCTTTTCGGAATTTCTTTTTGTTTGAGAATTCTGAAGTTTCTTTGCTGCCGAAAACTTTAAATCGCTCTTTAATTACTAGTTAGTGGCTTTTTTTGTAATTGCGATGTACATTATTTATCAAATAGTACATCGCGTGATATTGCGTGATATGCCGACATTACTAGACAACATCGCAATAACACGTAGCGTGTAAATGCCGGATTGGAAATTTTTAGATTCGTTTTACAATATAAAATCATTTGATAATTACATTGTTAATTGCTATTACAAATGCTTTTCCACAAGATGAACAGGGAAGTTAAATTCACATAGTCCCTCCCCTCCCCCGCCCCTCTTACGAAATATGGAATTTGCATTCTCCCCTCCCAATGCTTGTAGGAATATTTTACATAAACTATTTTTTAGCAAATATGATTTGAAAATTACAGTAAAGTTGTTGTAATTTTTAATTTTTTAATATTAATTAGTGTTGTATTATCATTATACAAAATATCTGAACATGATGAATTTTTAGTATTTTTTTATTGAAATGAAAGTTTAAAAATTGATTATTGTGTTTTTTATTGGTTCGATGTGTGTTGTAATATAAATGCTTGAAAAATGTAATTAGTAATTTCTTAATAACTCAATTCTCTTTCCCCCAAACAAATAAAATTAAAAATTTGTTTAAAATATTTATCACCATTAACAATCTGAATTTATTCATAATTTATGTTCACATGTATTATTAAAAAATATTGAAAGTTGATATTGACAAAAAAAATACACGTTGAGTAATTAAAAATATATTATTTTCAATTAAGTATACCATGTATTTTAAACTGCAATTTTTGCAATAAAGTCAGAAATGAAATAATCCAGAAAAGTTATAGTTAAAAATTTTATGAATAAAAAAATAAAGATGTAAAATCAGATGATTTCAAGATTTTTAGTAAGGTTTTTTTAAAACTATCCTTATAATAGTTAATTATCGATCAAAATTTTTGAGAAATCAATTAAAAATTTTTTTGATGATATACATTGAATAATTATTCAAAATTGTATGTCTCGAAAATATGATTTTGAAAAAATTCTGCTTATTTACATGAATTTACCGTTTCCTCAATTGTCTACGAAAATATAAATTCACAAATCTTTTGAATCTAAAATTTTTATTCTTAATTCCCTTATTTCTAGATTGCTTTCAACTATTTTACTTTCCAATAAATTTAATAAAAAATATTCACCAAACATCTATAAATTAAAAACATTTAATTTCTTATAAGAGGAATAAAAATCTTCATTTACTAACACAAATTTATGAAAATGCAGTCAATTTAAGTTTTTGATGCAAAATATTTATGATTTTCAAAATTCTTTATCCAAAGTATCATAGCTACAAATTTTTCTTATCTGGAAATTTCTTTTTTATATTGAATCAATAACTACAACTACAATTCAGTTATTCATTTCTTATCTTTATTTTTTACATATATTTTGTGGTAAATTCAATTTGAAAAATCGTCATTAAAAATTATGAGATCTTGACTTTAAAATAATTGATTCTTTATTGGTAAGGTAGATTTTTTCATTTAAAAGCCTAAGTCATAATTAAGAGGCCATGTCTTCAATTGGTTTGACCAATGAAACAACTTATTAGAAAACTAATTAAATTTTTTTATCAAGGCAACAACCGTATTAGCATAAATAATGGTATATACTATTTTGTAATGTAACTAATGTTGTATAATGAATAGACTTACTCATAAAAAAATCAATAAGTTCAAGTAATTTTAACCTTATCTTTTCCAAATAGCTTCTTCAGTTTTTAAGAAAATTTTTTTTATTTTAAAAAAATCGATCAAAGCTTGAACAGAGGAATTTTTGTTTTTAGAATGGTAGGCACAAGAGTCTACATCGGTGGACTTCCTTATGGAACCAGAGAAAAAGACGTCGAAAGATTTTTCAGAAATTATGGACGTTTTCGTGATGTTCTCATCAAGAATGGATATGGATTTGTTGTGAGTGTCTTAACCAATTTTATAAGAATCATGCTCACTGATTTTTTGAATTATTTTTGTATATTCATAAGTATAACAGTTTTCCCCAATTGCAAGACTAGTAATTTCATGGTAATAATTTTGTAAATGGTGCCCTTACATATTCATTAGCAGACCATCTTTTATTAACATAATTTCATACTTCAGATTCGGAAAAAATAACAAGTTGCTTTTACTTTTTTTTTGTAGCTAATTCCTTTCAATAATAAAGTTATTTTAATTTTGAATTCTAACTGTGACTTGCATTGTAATTTTTCAGGAATTCGACGACCACAGAGATGCTGATGATGCGGTGTACGAACTCAATGGAAAAGAAATAATGGGAGAAAGGTGAGAAAATACTCTACAGTCACTTGAAGAAGTATTTGTTTCTGTGTAAAATTTTATAGAAATTAAAATAATATGATTTCATCTAAAAATCAATGTAATCATTCATAAAATATTTGTTTCATTTTCACAAAATTCTAGAAAACTTTTCCAAAAAAATTTTTTTTTCTTTTTTCACCGGTTAAATTTTTGTTAAAAATAAATTCTCTTTTTGTTTGTGTCTAATTCTTGAACAAAAAAAATTTTGTCATAAGAATTAACTAATAATTGACAATATCTTTGCAATAATAAAAATTTTTGCATTAAATTTTTGCTGGTTAATAGATATCGCTTATGTAGCATCTAGGAGTAACTGACGAATTTGTCAGAGTTTTGTTGGTGGCGGTTTCAATTCCAACTTGTCTGCCATTGAAAATGGCAAATTTTTAATATGGCCACGAGCATTTTCCACGTGTGGCAATTATCGTTTTATTTTATGTCGATTTCTCAACTATTAAATTTAGCTGATTTTCAAAATGGTAGTGGAATTTTTCAGTATGGAAGGCGTAAGACTTCAACCTCCATGATGAAAATAACATGCTCCATATTGAATAACATCCATTTTTAACGGTAGAAAATTTGGAATTACAGTTATGTAGAATGTATAATTGGAAAATTTCTTTTGTGGAAAAAAATTTAGTTGACTCGACAAAAAATTATGCAAACTTTTAATCCAATTATGAGAGTGTGCATTGAAAATTACTGGTCTGTAAATGAATGTACTTTTTTATAGTCAAAAGAGTATAAAATTTTTTTGAAGTTTTAATTCATTGATTAAAAATATAGATGAACGAAAAATGAAAGATTTTATGAATTTTAAGTTGGAACTCGGAGTAAAGCAAATGAACCTCAATATTATATTGAATACTTGCATTCAGAAGTACCAACTTCTGTCTACTAATCAAATAGAAATTTTGTTTAAATTAATGGATGATATATACATGCCAAATACTGACAATTTTTTCCACTGTTTTCTTGTGATAAAAAAAGGTGACGAGATTTAATAAAAAAAATTGTAAGTGACAGCTTTGAATTTTAATGTTTCTTAGAATTATAATTATAAAGTTATAAAACATGAATAAATTTGAAAAAAGAACTATTTTTCACTGTTAATTTTTATATTTATTAGTTTACAGATTCAAAGTGAAATCATGTGAATTATTTGTATTTTAATTTAAAATTTGATAGTTACTTGATACATATTTTACTTTATGTACTTTCTTATTCTGATACACTTATTGAAGACTAAAGAGAGAATGTCTATTTCTTAAATTATTAACTTTGACTAATAATTGTTAAAATCGTCAATTTTTAAATTATTCATTAAATTTTATCTCGGTGAATTTTTGAATAGTGAAGTTTTCTAGAGTTTATAAAACTTTTTTATATTGAGATTTTGAGTTCTCTTCAAAAAAATGTCATATTAACTATCATAATAAATTGACCAAAACATTATTAACCATGCAGAAATTTTTTCTGCACATCCTCTGAAACAGATAATTCAAACGAATTTTATTATAAACTTGATGTTTATTTGTTTTAAAACTTATCATGAAATTGAGCTACTTTGAAAAAATTTACATAAAATTTTCGATTTGTTTATTCTTTGCGTTTGGGAAGCAAACAAGTACTTCTTTTCTTTTTTTTTTTTTTAATTTGAGTTTATCTTCAATCCCATTAAATCCAAATTACTTCAGAAATAGTTGAAAATTGTAACTAACGTCAATTTGTATTGTATTTTTTGCACAGAGTATTTAGAAAAGTATACGTTGTTTTTGTTTAGATTTCAAGTACATTCTGTAAAATATGGTTTTTGAGGCTTTCCATGTAGATAAAATTAAACATTTAAAAATTATAAATCAACTATTGAGTACAAATTTTCTAGACTGTTTTTTAAATTTTTCATTAGAGATTATTAACGAATTAATTAGCTTCCTCGATTTTGAAAAAATTTTTCTCAATCTTTGATTAAAAATATTATATAACAGCAATTTTCAAAAAACTGAACTAGTTGCCAGCATTGTAAAAATTGAGCCCTTTTATTGTTGCGAAAATGCTACATGTTGTTAATTTGCGTGGCCATGTAAAAAATCCTAAGCCAAAAAACAAAGTGTAAAATAAAAAGCAGCGTTCAAGCGTAATTTGTAGTAAGGCTGAGTATCATGCAATTTTGAATGGAAAATTGAGCCTTATCATTCGCTATGCTGATTTTAATTTTGCGCCCTCGCAGAGATGGGAAAATTCATGATCATTAATTACTTGATTACTAATTACATGAAAGTCGAATACATGTTAATTACCATAATATCAAATCTGATGATTGGACAACTTGAGATTACATGAATTCACGAAGCTTTTGTTATCAGTACTCCATTGAGCAATAATAACAAAAGTATTCATGATTGATGTTATTTGGACAATATGAGTAATCATGTAATAAGCATTTGTTGGTGTAATCGATTGAAAAATTATTAATTATTGCCCATCTCTGCGCCCTCGTAATGGCGTGAGACAAGTTGTAATTGAAAGCGCTATGGGTGTGTTTCAGAGTTGCCGTGGAAATAGCGCGTGGCGTTTTAAGACGACGCGGCGAGCGTGGCTTCGGTCGTCCGGGTCGGCGAGACAAGTAAGCATGTGTTTATTTGTTATTTGTTTTGTTACAGAATCACCGTAGAGAGAGCACGCGGTACGCCACGTGGTAGCGACAAGTGGCGCTACGGTGATTCCGGTGGAGGTAGAGGCGATGGCGGCGGTAGAGGTGGTGGTTATAGGGACTCGGGGCGAGGCTCGTAAGACACAGCATTTTTTTTATTAATTGCATATTTATTCGTTTTCCATGATAATATACGCCCCCTATTGTAAATACATGATTGCGCGTATATACAAGGTCTGTTTGAGCTAAAGTCCTTGTAAATGAAAGTCTTGACACGAGGTGAGTTAGTTTTAGAAAAAGAAGCAGGAATATAAAGTTCATTCAAATAGTATATTATTTTTGTAGCTGAAATTTTCCAATTTCATACAAAAATTTTTGGATTTATTTTGCATACATTTACTGTATATTTGTTTACGTTTGTTAAAACATATGATTGTATCTTATTCCATATAAAGAGAGGAAAATAAAGGATAGAGCATGAGTGAGCAAGATAGAGAGTTCTCTCTTGCACTTATGGGCATAAATGGTGTGTCCAGACTTGAATTTATAGAGACTTAAGTTTGAGCAGTAAGGGCTCGTTCAAATATTATCTAACGCACTTTTCATTTATTTTTCAAACCCTTTCCCTCGGCCTGTTAAGTAAAACTTGTAAATATTTTAATATACCTAAAAAATAGTAAGTATAATATTTGAAATCATGGCAATATTGAGATTTTCATCGCATTGGCATTACAAGTTGTAAATTATTGACATATATTGTGTATAAATAATATATTTATATTCAGAATCCCACACATTTTTCGTGATATTTAATAATTTGAGTATAATTCAGAAACTTTTTTGTAAGGGAAAGTAAAAATTAAAAAATTAACGCAAGAACAAATTACCCTCCCCTCATCTCATAGTAACTGAAACATAAAGTTTGTGCTGCCCCCCCCCCTCCCCATTACCCCGAGCATTATGTTATATTTGAACAAACTCTAACAACATGACAATATTAATCAATACAGTGGAAGAATTCAATACTTCTGATAATATCTAAAATATGTATCTTGAATATTATATCATACGAAAGTTTATTAGTTATCAAATAATATTCAACATATGTGGAACAGTCGAAAAATATTCAATATATTATCAAAATTGGAACTATAATATTTATTTACCATTCATTGATCAATATTTTTAATATATAAATTATTCTTTTGAATCGTACATTCTCATTATTGGTATAATATAATTTGAAATTATATTACATGTATTTACAAAAATATATTTTCAACCCTTCAATGTTTTGTTGTTTCTACCAAACATATAACAATATCCAATAATAACGATTCTAGAAGCCGAAGTAGAAACAATTCATATTTTTGAGTTATTTCTGCTTTGGCTATGAATATTGAGATAATTGTATATTGAATATTTTTTGAATAATACGTTGTTATCAATGGCACAATTGGAAACTTTTAAAAATATACCCAATATTTTGCGATCAACTGAACTGTAAAAGAAGTTCATTTGAAATTATATGAAAAGTCATATTTCAAGATGGCATACTTCTAGTATAATATCTTGAATTATACAAAATAGGAAGCAAAGCGCTATAATATGCAGAGTCAAAGTTAAGAGATACTTCCCCTTCTACAAATGCACCCTCTCTGGTCAAGTAATTTTTTTTTGTAAAAGAGATTTATCAATACTCAGGAGATTTTGGATAGTAGTTGAATCTCTTGGAACAAGACTTTTCATACAACTTCAGACCGCATTCAGAACATTATTCAGTAACAAGATGAAATTGTAATATTTTGCAGTCCATAACAATTTTTTCAAAATCACTAGAGTTTTATAGAGTAGTCAATATTGTACACAACATATTGCCCAAGTCATGCATACAATTTTGTCACAAATGTGACAGATGGGATAGTTGGAGAACAAAAAAAGCTAACCCTAGTGCCATTTTTATGTTCCTGAAGTTCCAAACATTTAAAAATAAATGAAAAAATAAAAAAAAATTGTTCTACAATTCCCAGTAATAGTATTGATTCATAATTATTGATAATAAACATATATTATTCAATGTTTCTCATTATTTTTAATTTTAATCATGGGTGGAAATAAGAAATAATTTTTTTTTTGTTTTCGTTTATTTCATAAACATTTGGAACTTTAGGCACATCCATTTTTTGAATACAGAGTAATTTTGACACTCGAAAATTATTTTATGATCAAAGAATAGATAGGCCGGATTAATCATCTTAAAAAATTACTGGTTCGTTGAAAGTGATATATTTTCTGGATATATATCACATCAAAATGAAATTATAATTTATCTTATCAACAGATGTTATTTTTACAATCTAAACCATGGTATTCTAAGACTAAAAAAACTAAAAACTGAGAATGACAAAAATCTAACTATAAATTATACATAACTTACCGACATAATCAAAAATCAGGAGAATTGAATAAAAAATTATTCAAAAGAAAATATTCTATTTCATGAGCTTCACAAAAGTAGAAAAAATTGATTAAAAATTTGTAGGTCAGCCCCGTTAGGTTAGACCATTCATGTATAATATAATTAGTGATAAATACTATATCAAATAAGTGCGATAATTGTATTTATGCTATATTTACTGTATACAGTGTGTTCCGAAGTTGACAGATCACCGGTGACCGCAGAGTCGACTCCTCGTAAAACACAAACGATTTTCTTTTTGAAAATTTTTAAATTGCAAAAAATTTAAATACTAGTGAAAAATGAAAACTCAGCTAATCAGTTATTGATTTCTGGATCAGTTCGAGAGCTTTGACGATATGAGTCCTTTCTTTTGTCTGAGAAGTATCAGTCAGAAATTCTCAACAGTTTTTACAAGTGAATAATTAACGACAGTTTCGACAATTCAAACATTTGCAACTGAATTTGAAAATAGTTTAAACAAACTGTTTTTTTATTTACTGAAAATCAAATGCACTGAGATCATTAAAGGAGAAATCAATTATCAGTGCACAAAATTGAGCTTCTGACACTCACTTTTGTTTTGTTTTGATGTTAAATTTTGTAGCAGCGAGGGATAGGTAGTTTTTATCTAAATCTTATTAAATCATATTGCTTTTTTTTCATAGAAAAGAAGTAAAAAAGGATGTTTGTGTTGTTGGAAGTTTCCACTTCACTTAGAAATTTGCCGCTGATTGGTTGAGTTGGAATTAAAAACTTCAATTTTCATTGACATTCACTTAATTGAATTTTTATTGAATTTGTTTTCTGACTTTAAATAATTACTAATTGTTAACATAAAATTTATAATTGTATTCGTTCTTATTCATCGTTTTATTATGAAGTAAAATGTAAAAAATTTCCATTTAGTAGAAAAAATGACACGAGAATCTTTCTGTTCCAGCGACATGAACAGATTCTCAAGATCATCTAATAATTACCAACAATCTATGCCAAGGTACATAAATAAGTGTTAATCACAGCTTATCAGTCTTTTTTTTATCCTTGTACCCAGGCTGCAAAACTCTTTTATTTATGTATAAGTAACATAAGTTTGAAATTGATGAATGCATGCAGGGAAAAAGATGCGTGTATTATTTTTTCTCTGTTGAATTAGTTTCTCTTTTTCCTCTACGTCGTTCAATTTGCAGAGTGTTGCCTCTTGATTTAAATATAAATGTCTTGCTCCTTTTTTTTCAGATACGGCCGTCCAAGTCGTACCGACAACCGTCTTATTGTGGAGAATCTTTCGAGCCGAGTCAGCTGGCAGGTAAAATACAAACATTTTCAATTTCTTTTATAAACACATGATTTCATTTTTCATCATTGAAACAAAAAATTCAAGCACCTTGGGTTGGGAAAACTGGACAATTAAGTTGTTTCACTTTTTGTTGCACTTTTATTTGATGTTGATCAAGTAAGTCTACTCATTGGACATCGCATCCAAACACGACCTCTGAAATAAGTGAAAAATGAAATGGGGCCAAGGCAACAGAGAATGAAAGAGAAGTGGAGAAATTAGAGAAACATGATAGAAAGCAAAGAAATGCGGATACAATGGCAAAATGGTGATTTCCTGGACCAGGCATTGCAGGATGGAGAAAACATGAAATGGTGGAAAAAGCAAAGAACCGTACAAAACTATGGACACCGAGTCTTACTTGATCAATGCATATTTTTTGAAATTGTTGCATGGTTTAAAGAGATTTTTTTTTATTTTAAAAGACGCATGTGCTGTTTTAGAGGCGAATGATGGGACGTGTTTTTATTTTTTGGTTTTGTTACGTTGAAAATATATTTGAAAATTTCTCTGGCTACACATCTGCTCGCGGAAAATTCAAAGATCGTTTTTGTTTAAAGCCGTGAAAACAAGTTGGGTTGTTTGTGTTTTTTATTGTCATGAAAATAAAGAAGAATATTGGGAAGGGAATGAAACGATGTAAAGGGGGAATAAAATATTAATGTTGTTTTCTAAGGGGCATTCCCTCTTTGCCAAGGAGGGGACAGGTACCGTAGGGCTACTAGGCTCATTGCGATGACCATGGTTGCACTCCAAGTATGATCGTCCCTTTATATTGTACGAATAATGAAACAAAATCACCATCACCAACCTACCAAAACTACCATAAGCATATAAACCACTGCCCACTGCCACTGGGGTACTGCCATTGTATAAATTGACGGGGAAAGAAAGCTCAAAATCACCCTGACCATGACCAATCACTGTGTGTGTTGTCTGGCTTTTCTCTCTGTCCATAAGCAAGGTTTTGCATATGCCCAAGGTAAATTAGTCACCTTAAAAAGAGTGTAATTAGATATATTCATTGCTACATGTTTCTCTCTCTCTTTCTTCCTTGTCCATCCTCTCACTCTGTAAACACCCAGTCCTTGGAAAACGAAAGTCTGGACAAATAAAATATGTCTCATGATCGATTGGCATTTAATTAATGTTATTTTGATGTTTACGATAATAGGGTTGAGTGAGGGAGGAGAGACGGATAAAGAGAGAGTCAGAGAATGAAAGGGAGAGAGTCAGAGAATGAAAGGGAGAGAATGCCTAAGTGACATCGCACGACTGCCATTTTCCACTCGAGAAAAAATCTTTTTTTTTTAATGCATTTGTCCAGACTTTCATATAATGGTTGCTTCGGAGTTTTTAGTGGATGTCTGGTATTGTAATTTCGAAATAATTAACTGTTGGTGAATGTTGAAATAAAGTTACATGGCTTTATTGTAATTATTTCTAAAAACGGTTTTTTTGAGATATTATGTACTGATTATTTAAATTTGAATCTCAATGTCATATATATAAGTCAGTGAATTGAGGTCAAGGTCAAGAAATTTTGTTCAGTGATATTGAATTTTAACTAAATAAATTCAACAAAAATTATGAATGGATTAAATTCAGTTTTTTCTTTTTTATTTCAATATGTTGACGTCTTGAAAATTTCTCTCAATTATTTAAATAAATTATATCATGGGAGCCACTGAAAAATTCATGAAGCCAAAACACTTGAACACAAGTTGTGGGTGATCTATTTGGAAAATCCAACTTTTCCCTTTTCCTGTTTTGATGACGATGATCAATTTGATTGAGAATAATTTCTTGGTGAGATTCATCAGCGTCAATCTGAACATGAGGATGTTAGAAAGTACTTATGTTTCTTCCCACAATCTTGAAGCTCCATCAGGATTTCTTCTTGGTGTCATTTCTGGAAAACATGAATCGAACTGTGGAGAAATTGCGTGGGAACAACTCGGAACTTGGATCAAGACTAGGATCAGTCCTTTGTCTTTTCTTTTCTTTTCTTCGTTTAGGAGTGTCAAGACCTCATCAGCATACATGCAAGACATAATTAAGGAGCCTACCTAGTTATAAAATTAACTTGTTACTGCCAAATATTGACAATCAAAATACTGTGTGGACTACTTACATGACAAGTTCCTTATGACTGTTAAATTTTTAGAAAAAAAAAACTCTCAAAGAACATTTTACGGACCCCAGACGTAGTGGTTTAAGTAGTAGACGAAGAAAATTTGTGCTCGAAACCACGTATTCGCTTGTTAAAAAGCAATTTTTAAATTTTTACGTGGAGTGAAACTCGATCGAAAAATAGGAAAATTATGAAATGCAAGGACTACTAGAGTCAAGAAGATTTGGAAAGGCAATCGAACCACTGAAAAACAATAGGAAATCTTTGAAAAATGGAGATAAATCCAACCATGATGCCTGAAACAATGAAAGGAACTACTTCTCATCCGTAAATGAAAAAATTGGTTTCTGATTCTGGATAATTGAAGGCACAAGGACTTAAAGAAAATGAAATGAAAATTGGTCCATCCCCTAAAAAACAATGCAAAATCATTGAAAAATGGAGACAAATGCAACTATGATATTGAACACGAGGAAAGTGAACAAGGATGATTTGTTTGGCATGAAAACAAAAATTGTTTGCGCTTCAGGAAGTAGATACCTACAGCTAACTGCGTTTGATTTTTCAAATTGCTAAACACTGATACTAACTTCGAGCACAATTGGTTAGTTATTGCAGACAGAAAATGGACGTATTTTTAAAATATTTCTTGCCAATTACTTCCCCATGAAGAAAATCATTCTGTACGCTCCTGACGTTTGGAAATTCAATTCTCAGAGCCAAAATTGGATTTAAAAATACATTTTTACGGAATAATAATGACGGATAATCTATCTTCGCATTTTTAATGAATTTCCGCTAAAATATTAAATTGTAGTATTTACAATTTTACAGATTTATATTAGAAAGATAATATTACAAGAAAAATATACTATGGTAAATATAAAAATAGACTGCCTGTCCTTTTTTCTGATAATTTTTTGTTATATACAATTTTGGCTCCGAAGAAGGCATGAAAGACAGTTGAAATTTTTGTTACTATGCAATGTAAGAAAACTTATGCATAAAATTTCATGGCAAATATGTTACATTATGATGTTAAATGAATTGTGTAACAAATGGTTGGGTCTGTTTTTTCAATTGCCTTGTTTTTTGATTTAGGACCTGAAGGATTATATGCGTCAGGCTGGTGAAGTAACTTATGCTGACGCCCACAAGCTGCGCAGGAATGAAGGGTGAGTTGTTACAAACTCTTGCACTCAGTTCGCAAATTAAATAAAGTAATAAATTTTTATCATAATTGTTTATAGGTTTTAATCTAATCAAATTAATGAATTTGGTACCAACGTCATTATAATTTAAATTTGTTGTAAAGGGTCGTCGATTTCGCTTCATACTCGGACATGAAAAGCGCTATTGACAAGCTTGACGATACTGAACTCAGCGGGCGTAGAATTCGCTTGATTGAGGACAAGCGCTCTCGTCGTCGCTCTAGATCATCCAGCTCTAAATCCCGCTCGCGCTCCAGGTCTCGATCTCGTCGTCGCTCTCGCACTCGTTCGAGGTAAAATTCCATTCTACTTGCTTTTATGCAATATGAATAACGATATCCGCGTAGTTTAATAATGTATTAATGGATTTTTTGTTTAAAAAAAAAAAGGAGTCGCCGAAGCTCGAGAAGCCGCAGCCGACGAAGCAGCCGACGAAGCAGCCGCTCCAAGTCCCGTGGGCACTCCAAATCCAAGTCCAAATCCCCGAGACGTAGCATCTCTCCATCCAAGTCAAAGTGAGTACAACAAATTTGAGATTGGTTTAAAACTACGAGAATGACTGAGAAGTGTGATGTGAGTTTTTATGTGTTTATATTTTATTTATATTTAATTGTTATCTTAATGGGACTTCGATTCTGATACATACTTTGATTTTGATACATAAGGACCCAAATTGGGTTGAAACGTCGACACAAAAAGATATTGTAATTAAACCTTGACTAGGAAAATCGAGGAAAATTGTTGTTTATTATATCTCACACCCAGTGAAGAATCAAAAGAACATAGAGAAATTTAAGATTTGTTTATATATGTTCTTGGTGTAAGGGATAAACTATACATTAAACGGAGTATCTATATATTCATGATGTATTGATATTGATGGATATCACAAGCTTTTTGTTTGGAAAAAAAAATTGATTAGAAATTTTCTTTTTGGGTTTTTTTTTTTTTTTTTTAGTTTAATCAAATAGTTTGCACTTAGTGATTTTTACCAATAGTAACTACATTTTTATTTCTACAATTTCTTAACTTTCAAAATATAATTGGAGGAACATTCAATAGATGTTAAAATTTATGTTGTAGAATTATTCCACAGAAATTTTCAAGAAAATATGTATATTTCAAAAAATCTATGAAATGGTAGGAATCTATAATGTGACTGTATAGTAAACGATTTATAATTATACTGATTATTCTAGACTATCAAATTCTGGAAATTTATGTTGAAATTTATAAAAAATCTAGAAATCTTTGAAACTGCTAGATAATCTTATGAAATTAAATGAATGCAAAGAAATACAACAAATACTAAGAACTTTATACATTTTTTTCAATACTTGGATTCTTATTTCATTTTCTCAAAAATAAAAAAAATTCTGGGAATTGATGAAACTTGGATCTTTCAAGTTTTTATAAACCCATGAAGAAATGTATAAAAATACTATTGAAATTAGCAAGAAAATCTCAAAGAATTCAATCAATACGAAAAAATACTTAAAACACTCGAATTTGGTTATATACATTTTGATGCTGGTTGAATATTTTTGAGTTTATAAAATACTAGAAACCTTTGAAATTGCTAAATAATCTCACGAAATTAAATGAGTGCAAAGAAACACAACAAATACTAAGAGCTATACATTTTTTCAGTACTTTAATGCTTATTTTATTTTCTCAAAAATTTAAAACAATTCTGGTAATTAATAAAACTTGGATTTCTCAAGTTTTTATAAATTTATAAAGAAATGAATAAAAATACTATGAATATTGAAATTAGCGAGAAAATTTTAAGGAATTCAATAAATACAAAAAATACTGAAAGTACTAGAATTTTATTTAATACATTTTAATACTGGTTGAATTTTTGAAAATACTACAAACCTTTGAAATTACTCGATAATCTTACGAAATTGAATGAATGCAAAGAAATATGACAAATACTAAGAACTCTATACATTTTTTTAAGTTCTTGAATGCTTAGTTAATTTTCGCGAAAATAAAAAAAAATTCTAGGAACTCATAAAACTTGGATCTCTCAAGTTTTTATAAATCCATGAAGAAATGTATAAAAATACTATAAATATTAAAATTAGCGAGAAAATCTTGAGAAATTCAATAAATACGGAAAATACTAGAATATTATCCGATACATTTTAATGCTGGTTGAATTTTTTTAATTTTTAAAAATACTACAAACCTTTGAAATTGCTAGATAATCTTATGAAATTAAATGAATGCAAAGAAATAACAACAAATACCACTTTTTTCAGTACTTGGATGCCTATTTCATTTTTTTAAAAATTGAAAAAATTTCTGAAAACTGATAAAACTTGGATTCTTCAAGTTTTTATAAATCCATTAAGAAATGTATTTAAAAAATTGAATATTGAAATTAGCGAGAAAATCTTGAGAAATTCAATAAATATGAAAATTACTGAAAATACTACAATTTTATCAGATATATTTTAATGCTGGTTAAATTTTTTTTAATTTTTGAAAATCTATGTAAAAATTCTTAAAAATATTAGAAAATCTCTAAAATTTTTGAAAATCGTACAAAATTAGATAAATCTGAAAAAAAAATGGAAAGTACTAAAAACATTTTAAACTTCTTTCCATACTTGAATGCTGCTAATTTTTTCGAAAATGTAAAAAAATTCTAAAAATTGATGAAACTTCCATTTCTTGAGGAACGAATTCTAGAAATCTAAAATATTACTACGAATCTTGAAATCTGCTACAAAATCCTATTAAAATCGATGAATACAAAAAACACCAAAAATTTTAGAACTTGATTAGGTACATATAACTACAGGTTGAATTTCCTTAAAAATTTTTAAGAAAATTCAATCAAACTGAAATTCTTAAAGCATTGAATTCTAGAAATCTATGTGGGAAACCGTAAAAAATACTGAATAGTAATGCAATAGACTAAAAGTACTTGAAATGCATGAAAATACTATTTTCTGAAAAATGTCATCTAAATATTACGAACTTTGAATTCCAGGAAATCGCATCCTATAAATTTTAAGACGACTCGGAAGTCATTCTCTTTTCGTCCTTTTTCCTCTCAGCTAGTTCCTATTCTATCCGTCTTACTCGCACTACAGTAGGTTCTGAGTCGCCTTAAGACCACTCAGAAGGCATTTTCTTTATGTCCTTCTTCCTCTCATTTACTTTCCACTCTATGCATTTCTCTCCCACTAAAGTAGCTTCCAAGTCGTCTGAAGAGATACGAGGGTCATTTGAAAAGTTTCTGGCCTTATCGACAAGGGGTAATAGTAGAGTTGAACAGTTGCGCCATCTGTTATAGGATAATGAAATTTG
>JAPYZL010041213.1:0-25584 GCA_030522825.1 Platygaster orseoliae
CTTTTCTGGATTTCTAAGACACTTTTCAAAGTGTCTTTGAAAACCCAAAGATATTCAGACATTTCTAAGACACTTTACAAAATGTCTTACTCGAAAATCTAAGACACTCAGAAACGTCTCATTCAGAATTTTAAGACACTCTCGAATCATTGAGATACTTCGTAAAGTCTCTTATTTGAAATTATAAGACACTCCAATGTGTCTTATTCGGAATTTCAAAACTCTTTTAAATGTCTAAGATACTATTCAATAGATTTAAAAAAATTTGAAGACACTTTTAAACGTCTAAGATACTACTTGAAGTCATTTGTAAAAAATTCGAAGACAATCCTTGAAGTCTTATTTTGAATTGAAAGTTCTTGAATAGTATCTTTTCTGGAACTCTAATACACTTTCAAGTTTCTAAGACACTTTTTAATGTTTTTTTTCTTCAATTTTTAAGATATTTCGAATCTCCAAGACACTTCTTGAAGTATCTTATTTGAAATTCGAAGACACAATAATGTGTCTTATTCCGAATTCGGAGACGTTTATTAATGCCAAAAACATTATCTAAAACGAATGTCATCGATTTTTCTAAAGATCATTACATTTGGGGGGGGGGGACTTCATATTACAATAAAAAAATTTTATTACCTACCGGAAAAATTTTCATCTTACACGACTGACAACGGGTTAAACGCAAAAATGTATTTCCAGCTCGCTGATGCGTTCATAGATTTTCCGTAGTAGAAAAGCGCTTTTCCGGAGAGACCAATTTTGGGGGATTTGGAACCGCGTTGGGGCCGTTTTTTGCGTTGGAAACGAATTGATAAAGGCTCAGCCGACGTGATTTAGCTTCGAGTTTCGGCGAGAGAAAGTGAAAAAATGGCGGAGGAATTGGCTCAGGATGATTAATCTTATCGCCGCTGGTTGCATGCACTGATCGCGAGATTTTTATCACGCTCCATTTCTCGAAATGGGTAATTTGAGGGGGCCAATTACGCGCACGAGATTTTCAAATAGGGTGGTAGGACATCGCAGGGGAAAGGGGGGATTTGATCGTTTTCGAATTTAGAAACACGAGAATTGAAGAACTTTGTATAGCAATGAGGTATTTTGTCTATTACAAATTGTAATTTACGAGATCCAAGAATTACAGTTAACCAACTTTTTTTACAACTGTTTTATTGTGATGTTAATTGGAAAATTGGAACTTTTAAATTATTATAATATTTTTTACGTAACTCCTGATATATAATAACTTATATATTATTTATTCGTGTATTATTTATGTATAAAATTCCAGAATATATCGAGAACTCTTTCAATATATTCTCCCAGAGATATACAGTGACAGTTTCATCAATTACGAGAACGAAGACTCCATTTCCACTGAACTATTTATGTAGTACTGAAACTTTTGTTTAATGAATGAAACATCGAATAGCCTGCTAAAACTTGCAAACTATTCGATATTGAACACATTTCGAAAGCTGTCGTATTTTCGACATCAAAACGTCGATGTACGTATATTTCAGATTATCGTTCCAGAAGTTTCTTAATCGAAAGCTTGCAAATAAAATGGGCGTGGGAACCTAATGAACTTTCATTGCAGAATTTGCTTAGACTTTTTATGAGATAATGAAAATTCATAAACGACGTGAGTATCATTTTAAATACTCGTTTTTGAAATGAAAAAGGGTGCGTTCATTTCAGAGAAATGAACATTTTATAAAGATGAATTTTTATGAAGGGATGTTATAAACGCGTTGGTGTAATTCTAATAATAAATAGGAGTCTTTTAACTATCCGATAATTAAGGTGAGTTCTTAATTTATTAAGAAACACTCTGAAATCTCAGACTTGAAAAACATTTTCCGATTGAACGTGCTATAGAAATTACCCAATTTCATTAATAAAAATGAAAATGTAAAAACGCAGTAGAAAATCCATAATTCAATCGATCAGCAGATTTCGTTTACTTTGAAAAAGTGATTTTCATGACATTTCATATTCACGAAATTATCATTGTTTAATTTTCGAATTCATGAATACAATTTTTAAATGAAGAATTTCGTTAATCCTGAAAATTCTTTTAACAATTATTTCAATCTCAGAAAATAATAACAAATTTCGTAGATTGTGTTCATTAAATTTGTTATTTTTTGATGTTATTCCAAAAACTTCGGGAATTATTGAAAAATCAGGAAAATCTGCATGAGTTGGCAAAAAAATTATGACTAGTCATTTATGCATCAAACGTTTGTTATTTTTTGATTATTTTCTGAGTATTTTTTGATATTATTCCACAAACTTCTGAATATATGGAAAAATCAGGAAAATATGCGTGAATTGCCAAAAAACTATAAATAGTCATTTATGCGTCATTTATGCTTTCAACATTACATTTGTTATTTTTTGATTATTTTTCGATATTATTCAGAATCCTCCAGGAATGTTTGAAAAATCAGGAAAATCTGCATGAGTTGGAAAAAAATTATGTATAGTCATTTATGCGTCATTTATGCTTTCAACATTACATTTGTTATTTTTTATTATTTTTAAATGTTATTCCAAAAACTTCGGAAAATATTGAAAAATCAGGAAAATCTGCATAATTATGTTTTATGATTTTCATCATTTACGATCTCATAGGAGCAAATCATAAATGAAACTAATTTTCTCTTTTCTTTTCTTTTTCTTTTATTTTTTATTTAGGAAAATAAAAAAGTGGAAATTGGTTTCATTCATGATTTGCTTCTATAAGATCGTGAATAATGAGCATCATAAATCTGCGTGAATTGGCAAAAAAATTATGAATAGTCATTTATGCGTCATTTATGCTTAAAACATTACATTTGTTATTTTTTGATGTTATTTTTTTTTGTTATTGATATTATTTTTTGATGTTATTCCAAAAACTTTGGGAATTATTGAAAATTCAGGAATATTTTCACAAGTTAGTAAAAAAATTATGAATAGTCATTTATGAGTCATTTATGCTTAAAACATTAAATTTGCTATTTTTTAAATCATTTTTTGATGTTATTTCACAAATTTCGCTAATTATTGAAAAATTAGGAAATTCTGCACGAGTTGGCAAAAAAATTATGAATAGTCATTTATGCGTCATTTATGCTTAAAACAATACATTTGTTATTTTTTGATTATTTTTTTATGTTATTCCAAAAACTTCGGGAATTATTGAAAAATCAGAAAAATCTGCAAGTGTTGGCAAAAAAATTATGAATAGTCATTTATGCGTCATGTATGCTTAAAACAATACATTTGTTATTTTTTGATTTTGATGTTATTCCAAAAACTTCGGGAAATTGAAAAATTAGAAAAATCTGCAAATGTTGGCAAAAAAAATTATGAATAGTCATTTATGCGTCATGTATGCTTAAAACAATACATTTGTTATTTTTTGATTATTTTTTGATGTCATTCCAAAAACTTCGGGAAATTGAAAAATCAGAAAAATCTGCAAGTGTTGGCAAAAAAATTATGAATAGTCATTTATGCGTCATGTATGCTTAAAACAATACATTTGTTATTTTTTGAGCTTAAAACAATACATTTGTTATTTTTTGATTATTTTTTGATGTTATTTCAAAAATTTCGGGAAATATTTAAAAATCAGGAAAATTTTTATGAGTTTGCAAAAAAATTATGAATAGTCATTTATGCGTCATTTATGCTTAAAATTTCAAGAATAGATTGAACAAGAAATCAATGATTTTCATTTAATCGGAAAAAGTCACAAAACTAATATTGTTTAATTCTGTGTCTTTTTGTACTATTATCGCATCCTTTTGTGCTTGTAACAAAAAAAAAAGAAAAAAAAAACGCAGTCCGTCATCTTCGGCCGTTGGAATCGCCTTGATTAGTAACGATCCCGATGCGTGAAACGGGTCAGTTAGTCAGGCTCGCCCTTATTGCGTACTGACCTTCTCGTGCGCAAAAAATTATTAAGCAAATGATTCGGTGCAATTCATTCAATCCATTGATAACGGAGGGGCGTTGGGGGGGGGAGGGGTAAACATGGTTTATTCGAGTGAGTAGTAATTAAAAATAAAAAAAAACTTACAAAGTTTGAAATAGTTTGTACTATTTATGAAAATATGAATTTTTTAAAGCAGAAACTCTTGAAATGCAAATTCGAATGCAAATGCCTTTCTATCATTCGACAAGATTTACATAACAGAATAAACAAACTATGTTCCTCGATTCCCAAAGTTTTGATCGAAAATAACGTTCTTTTTCTTTATCCGACGCCCCAAATGAATAAACGCTGAGAACGTCAATTTCTCAAGCCGAGCGAGATATTTCAAAAGTTTTTCGCAAACTCCCTCGCGCTGAAAAATAAAGTTTGACGCGTAAAATTGCGCCCCAAGTATTCCACTCGCGGATTCAATTCGTCCATAATACGATGAAACTGTAGAAATTACTAATTAGGATTGTCCGTAAGCGTCAAATCTAGTTACTCACGAGCAACTGCGAAAAGTCGCACCGAATTACAATCTGCAGTACTTTTCCGAGGTTTCCGCGAACATTGTTTATTTTCGCTGGGAAAACCTGGGAAATCCAACCGCGAAAATGCGTTTAATACGCAGGATTTGAATACTGCTTGAAAGTTTAGAGATTGGGTATTTAAAGTCTTTTCAGGCATTTTGCAAAATGATGAAATAATCATCAGGATTATTATATAACAATTCTCAAGAACTCTGTGGGAAAATTGATAATTTATAATTGGAATATTAAAGCTTAAATATTATTCCAGGTTCAACAATATTACTATAAATTTTGTCATTTCTTTTTTACTCACTACAATATTTTATAATAAAAATTTTTATATAGTATAAATTATTATACGTATGCCAGTTTTAGAAGATGATTTTAAAAATTTTTTACGAAATGCAAATTTTACTAAGTAAATAGTAATTTTTACTGCACTAGTACACAGGATTTAATATCCGTATAAATTTGAACATCAATTGAAATATTTTACATTTTATAATTAATTTTTTTCACTTGTTATAATAGATTTTACAGACTATGAAGAAAAAAAGTTCATGTAAGTATATGAATCGTAAAAATTTCGGCATTTTCCAATACTATATCATATTACAATAATATATAGTGCAAAGTATATAAAAAAAAATATACAGATCTAAATTCTAGTAAAACTATACCATGTGACAATTTTACTATATAATATGTCAAAAACTGCAATCTAACAAGAATTAGAATTTTTCAAAATGCTTCCATAGTACAATACAGTATGGCAATAACTAGGAATTATATTTTTTCCAGTGCAGGTACACATGTGTAATAGTAAGATTTTTTAAAGAATAATTTCTTGTTATTATTTGTTTCATAATTTAAGTTAATAAAATACTATTTTGCAAATTTAAAAATCTTTTTAAATAAAACTTATAAATATATTATAAATTTTATTTTGAAGATTTATAGTTTCTTTAACTTAAAGCTTTTAATTAAATTAATTTAACTATACTTACTTTTGAGCTCAGGGAAAATTTGACTAATTTTAGAAGATGCATCAATCTCAAAAAATACTAAAAAAGATTGAAAATACCAAAGAATGTTAGAAAAATCTTGAGATGAAAAACGAAAAAAATGTGAATATTCGAAATCTAGGAAAATGTTAATTGATCCTCAAAAATGTGATAGATATTCAGAAAATGTAAAAATAGTTTTATGAAACAACGAAAATTTTGTTTTTCCGAATATTTTATTAAAATTATTCAACTTAAAAATAATGAATATACCCACTACATATGATAGTTCAATACTCCAATGAGATCATATTTTTTAAAATAAAATAATCCTGTTTTTTGTAAAATTTATTTAGAAACTAAAAATCTATGAACAACATAAAAATTTATAGAAGCCTTGTAGTCAATAGCACACTATAAATCTATCGACACTATTTTGGAAAAAATATTCAAAATAGATGAAACACAAAACGTCTATCGATCGTTTTCTTGAATCTTTAATTCTGCAAGTTGTATTGCGTAATTACAGCATAATTCATGTATTTGCTGTAGAATTTTCCTGTAACCGACGTGCACCTTTCGATGTATTTCCGTTAAACGAGCTTCTTTAATCAGTTCGAAAACTCAAGTAACTGATTCATCAAACGGCAGCTTCCTGCGCTGCACACCAGCTCTTTTTTCATCGCTTTTCTAAAGATTTTCGTATTGATTTTCACCCACTAATCAAGGATATTTCAGTGCTTCAAAAGAAGAACAAATTAAATTTTCGGATTAACACTTAATCACAATTTTATCTTTTGAAACAGTTTCATCACATGAAAAAATGTGGAAAATTTAAACATTTATCAGAACAAATTTTTTCTTAGTGTTTTGTGTACCATTCCAAGGATTTTTTTTTCTCGTCACTTGAGTAACGAAAATTTCTCTGTGAAACCGTGATTTCCATAATTGACTCTGCACTTTGATATTTCCTGGGTCGCGAAAATTATCATTCTACATGGGACTCTCGAGCTTTTGACGAGGGAAAACTTTTTAATGGGTTACTTCTGGTTTTTTTCCGCAAACTTCGAGCTTCTGCAGAATGTGGGTATTTTAGGTCATACCTATATATTTTCCAAGTTGATCAATTTCTTGAATCATTTTTCAAGGATTCATAATTGTAAAGAATAATGATGAAAAATAACAATGTTAATTGAAAAAGTACATAATGTGTATTTTACAAACATTTATAATTATTGCTAGAGAAGTAAGTGATTCCGTGGTTTTTCATATGACAGTTCTTAATCTCGAAAAAGTTTTTTTCTGTCACTCTAGAATCCACCGTTTTCATCTCGGCGAAACGAGACTTTTTATTTCCGGGTTGAAATGAATTTTTTCGTCTACGTTATCACGTGAAACCTTCCCAGAAATAAAAAACGTACAATTCTGATGTTCGAAAATTCGAAAATTCGAGTACACAGAAATCACTTGAAATTTTTTTGAATTTCTGAAAACTGCAATTTCTAAACCCCAATATTTTGAAAAAAGACCTCTAAAACTTCAAGCATTCTCGTAAAAATGTGCGAAGGATGAAACTTCATTTTTCGGCCCCTTTTTCTTTTCCATATGAAAGCTTGTGTAGTTAATTCAGAGTTAAGTCTCTGCCCCGTTATCCTCTTTGGTGCAAAATTCAAAATGAGTGAATGCAATAATCCTTAGTAATCCACAGTCGCAAAAAGCCGGGGCATTTGCATCCTCGTTTAAGGTGTGGATTATGAATTTCTTTTACCTGTGAAATTGGAAGAACTAGCTCGAAAAAGTACTTTAAATGAACTGCTCTATAAAATAGCGAAATTCGATTTGCATTTTCCACATGCATAACTGTTAGTCATATTATTTGTTTATTATACTGATTGACACGTTATTAAAATAAATATTTCACTGAATAACTAATTATTGATTTATTCAAAATATTTTTTGTATATTTATATAAAATTTTTTACTGTAATTCATAATTTACTCTGTAAAAAAGGACTGCACTCACTGTATAAAAAAATCATAAAATAATCTATTAAAACACCAAAAACCTAGTGACCTTCGAATTTTTTTAACTGCCCAACATATTCTGTAATCCGTAGTAGAAGGGATGCCGATGCTGGCGTAGGAATTGATAGAGAAGCGGAAGGGGAAGTTGAAAAATACGTTCTCCATTTACAGAAAGTTACTGCGTCTACGTGAAAGCGGAATTCGCATTTATCGGGAGGTGAAAATAATCGATATTCCGCCATCAGATCGACAGGAAGATAGACGTTGAAAGACGTGCAAGCCCGAGCCGATTCGCGTAGGCTTATGGAAAATGCGTTTGCAATCCTTACCAAGATTTTTTTTCCAAGGATATCCGGTTTTTTCCGGTTTTTTCCAAAGATATCCGGTTCGCTCTTGAATGCTTCACATTTTCTTTTCTTTTTTGCAATTTTTCAATGTCCAAAAGTGTCTCAAAGAGATACTTTTCAATGTCCAAAACACTTTTTATGGTGTTTTATGAAAATTCTAAGACACTTACAAACGTCTAAGTAAGTTCTTTGAGTGATAGATACAACAATTTATGACAATCCTCGAAGTGTCTATTTTGCAATTTCAAGACCTTTAGAAGTATCTGTTACGGGATTCTCAGAAATTTTCAAGTGTATAAGACACTTCTTAAACTGTCTTTTTCCAAGTTCCAAGATATTCAGAAATGCCCAAGACTCTTCTTGGAATACCTTATTTGAAATTCTAAGACACTTGAAAGTATCTTGATCGAAATGCTAAGACACTTCGAAGTGTCTTATCTAGGATTCTAAGACACTATCGAATGTCAATACAATTCTTGAAGTGTCCCATTGGAAATTCTAAAACACTTTTATGTTTTTTATACCGTAATATATGACACTTTGTAGTGTTTAAAACACTTTTGAAGGTGTTTTGAGAAAACTCTAAGACACTTTCAAACGTTTGACATACTAATTCTTAAAGTGATTTATTACAAATTTGTAGACACTTTTTGAAGTGTCTTATGAAAATCCAAAGATCTTCTGAAGTATCTTTTCTGGATTTCTAAGACACTTTTCAAGGTGTCTATGATAATCCAAAGTTATTCAGACATTTCTAAGATACTTTACAAATGTCTTACTCGAAAATCTAAGACACTCAGAAGCGTCTCATTCGGAATTTTAAGACACTTTCGAATCTCTGAGATACTTCGTAAAGTCTCTTATTTGTTCGAAATTTCAAAACACTTTTAAATGTCCAAGTCACTATTCGAGGAGTTTTATTAAAATTCGAAGACACTTTTAAACGTCCAAGACACTACGTGAAGTGATTTGTAAAAAATTTGAACACAATCCTTGAAGTCTTATTTTGAATTTAGAGTTCTTGAAAAGTATCTTTGCTGGTACTCTAATAGACTGTCAGGTGTCTAAGACACTTTTTGAAGTGTTTTTTCAAAATTTTCAAGATATTTTAAATTTCCAGGACACTTCTCGAAGTATCTTATTTCAACTTCGAAGACACTCCAATGTGTCTTATTTGGAATTCTGATACATTTCTTAATGTCAAAATCATTATCCAAAACGAATGTCATTGATTTTTCTTGAATATCATTTCATTTGGGGGGGGGGGGGGTTAATACTTGCAATTTTATGTTCTTTGAAATTCCACTTTGTTTTTAAAAGTTGTTATATTCGCCTCATTAATCAGGAAAACGTAAAATGACGTTCAATCGGCGTTGGATTTCATGTGAAATGTTGCGGCCACTGACGTTTTGCTGGAACGTGCGCAGTCAAACAAGACAGATACAATTATGATATGATATTCCGAGCTCATATGTCTCTCACGTACCATAAAGCTGGATTTTCCGGGTAAAGGAAATCGCAACTGCAAATTCTGTCACGCTTCGGCTGAATAAAAAAAATCTCGTTGCGGATAAATTCGCTCGAGTTACGAGGTCAATCATTCCTCGGTTGTTTTACGGTCCGTTTTCGGAAATTTCGTTTCTATGTTTTTGCAAACTTCATATTAAGAGTTCTAAACAATAGCAAGAATAATAATAATAATAATATATTATTATTATTATTATTATTATTATTATTATTATTATTATTATTATTATTATTATTATTTAAATTATATATGATATGTATAATATTATAAGAATTATAATATTCTTATTATTATTCTTATTGTAATGTATATTATTATAAAAAAAATATAGAAAAATAATAATAATAGTAATTATAATAATAAGAATTTGTGTGGTTCCTGAAGATTTCAGAAAAATGCCAGAAACTGTACTGTATAATTACTGAAAAATAAAGTCTATAATTTTATCATTGTCCGACAAAATTTTATGAAAGAAATTAAATATGGAAAACTAACAATCTTAGCTGTCCATAAAATACTTCAAATATGCGAAAAAATAGTCTTTTCGAAAATCTGTAAAAATACTAGAAATACAAAGAAATCCTTGAAATGGCACAAAAACTGAGAAAATACTTATATACATTTTGAAAAGTAAAAATTCGAGCTTACAAGTCCAAATTCAAGATTTTGAATAAAAATTCATTGCAGTTTTAAAAAATATTCATATTCATAGTACTATTTCGTTTTTCTGACTTTTGAATTTGTCCTTTCATGAAAAATTTCGTTGCAACGAAAATTCTATCTCGCTTGAGCTAAATAAAAAAAAATCTCATCGCGAATAAATTCGCTCTCGTGACGGGCCAATTATTTCTGGGTTATTTTATAATCTGTTTCCTGAAATTTCATCTCTATATTTTTTAAAACATCATATTGAGAATTCTAATAAATCGAAAAAAATTCATGGAATTTTAATGAACGTTCAGAAATTTCATACATTATGTTGAACAGCCTTAAAATTTTTCAGCATTATTTAAAACTTTGTTTAAATGTATGTTAAACTTTACCTAGTTATTTTTTTTTCATCTTCATATATGATTTCAATGTATAAATTAAATTTAATTTTACATGCATTACTTGATAATAAATATTTTATACATTTCTTATATATATCAAATAATAAGTATTATAAATGTTATTTAAATAATTTATGTAATAATAATATATATAAAATATATAATATATTATATGGAATATAATAATATATAATTATATAATATTGAAAATAAAAATTTTTATTATTAAATTTAGAGTTATAATCAAATTAAAAATAGATTTACGCATCTTCTAAAATTTTGTCAAATTTTTCCTGAGCTCGGAAAAAAGTATAATATGATAATTCCTCCAATACTTGCTTTTTTATATTTGAAAGATAATCAATTCATAAATCTTTGAAAATATCAGTAAAACCCAAATCCAACGAAAATTTCTAAGCCCTAGAAAAATATCGTCGTAATTACAATCTATTTAAAAATTACAAGTAATTAAATAAACGAAAGGAAAATCCATAGCAAAGCATTTTCCAGATAATCGACGACCCTTCGTAGTTGTACTTAAAATTCCATCAATAGAAGTAATAATACACTTCCACGTAACTCACAAAAGTATAGAATCGCAAACCTAATTACTTCTTCAAAGATATGTTTTTATTGATTCGAAGTAAATTGAAAAACTAGTATACTTTCACATAGTATATAATATCTAATCAATATTCTTCAAATTAAATAAAACTTTCCGTGCAATGAAAAAAAAATTTTTTCGTGCACTCTCTCGTAATTTTCCACCTTCGCATTTTTCGTGAAAATATGCGTTGTAATGGTCATGGCAAGAGCCAAACAAAACGGCATCGCAGTGCCAGCCCGAGCAAAGTACAGCAACGACGATGAAAATAGCCCCATTTGTATGAATAATAAACCACTTGATCCACATTTTGTCACTTGCTCGAAGTATATTTTAATTGACCGGCGGAGCCTTCAAGTAGACGCGATCCCTCGAAAAAAAAAACAATGAAAACCCCATGCGGAAAATCGCATTTGAAACCCCGGGAACGCTCGGCATTAAAATTCATTACCGCCCAATTAACCCATAAATCACGCGCCAAGTCCAATATTCATTCACGGGCTGACGGATTTTCGAGCTGGTTCCCGTTCTCTGATTCTCACCAAATACGCATGACACCCCCCCCACTCCCCTCTCCTTAACCCCCGCAGGGGTGGCAGAACGTGATTATTTTGGCTTGGGTAGTGAGACTCGTGGAAAAGGGAGGGAGGGGGGATATTATCGTGTTTCTTTGAATTATATAGGAGAATGTTTTTTGAAAAATTTGAAAAAATGTTGAATGAAATGAAATTTTGAAGTTCGATTTTGAAATTGGAATGGAATTCGAAATTTTGAACTAGAAAAATTGAATTTTAAATATTTCAAAAAAAATCAAAAAAATTTTTGTGGAAGTTATGAATTCAGTTCCAATCATAAAAATTTTGAATTAGAGAAAAAATTAAATTTGAAATTTTGAAATTTGTTTTTGTTTGGAATTGAATGAGGAGTTGAAAATAAAATTTTTAAATGAAAATTTTGAATGAAAGTTTTATAAAGTTGGAAGGTGATAGAGTAAAGAGAAACGTTATTGAAAATAATAAACGATTTCAAATAAATGATATTTTGAAAATTTTCAATGACAGGAAAATATATAAATTATGAACATTGAACATTATTTTTGTATTTTGTGGATTTTGTTTATTATGTCATTTTATCGACGTATGTACTTAATCTTTTTCGAAAATTTAGAAATTTTATGATCAATAACGAATAATGTCTAAAAGTTCTGAAATATTTTTAATAAAATTTTTATTTTTATTATTATTTTACTATATTTTGAAATTATTTGGATAATAATTGAATAATTATTACATTTATTTCTTTACTGTAATATTCAATATAATAATATGTTATTATATTTTAATTATTATTTCAATAAAATAGTGAGACTCATGGAAAAGGGAGGGAGGGAGGAAATGATCGTGTTTCTTTGAATTATGTATAAGAATGTTTTTTTTGGCGGTTTTTGAATGAAAATTTGAAAAATTTTGTAATGAAATGAAATTTTGAAATTTAGTTTTGAATCGGCTTTGAATTTGGAATTTTGATCTAGAAAAATTCAATTCTAAATATTTTCATAAAAGTCAAAAAAGTTTTTGTGGAAATTATGAATTTGGATGTAAAAATTTTGAATTCAGTTGCAATCAAAAAAATTTTTAATTAGAAAAAAAATTGAATTTGTAATTTTGAAATTTGATTTAGATTGGAATTGAATTCGGCATTGAAAATGAAAATTTCGAATGATGATTTTGAATGAAAATTTGAAAAAGTTGGAAGGTGATAGAATAACGACGAATTTTCATAAAATGGACGATTTTTAAATGAAATTTTGAAAATTTTGAATGATAGAAAAATGTATAAATTTTGAACATTGAACAAGATTCTTCGTATTACGTAAATTTTGTTTATTATGTCATTTCGTCAAAATATGCACTATATCTTTTTCAAAAATTCAGAAATATCATGATAAATATCGAATTTTGTGAAAAAGCTCTAAAATGTATTTAATACAATTAAAAAATCTTAGTATGCATTATGTATCTTCTAAGTTTTAAGAGTTCTGAATAATTAGAGATTACTAGAACATTACAATAATTGCTAATTACCGTACGAAGTGAAAAAAAATTCTGATTTCCGAAAAGTAGTTTTTGAGTTTAATAAATTGTATTTAATCATATTGGAACTCGAAATGCACGTGTAAATTTTCTTTAGTTTTGTAAATGAAACTTATAAAAAATTTCGAAGAAGCCAAATAAGTTGGGCAAATTTTAATGAAATTTTAAAGGTTTGAATTATTGGTATCATGATTTGTAATTTAGAAATGTTGAAAAATTAAAGTTAATCAAACATTAAATCTTAAAGTTTGTCGATTATTTTGTAAATTTGGACACACAAGAAAAACTTCTCGAAATTTTCACAATTTTTTTTTAATTGCATATTCATATTTTCATCATACTTTTCTGAAAAGTACATTAAAACGTTTTTGTTATTTCATTTTCGAATAAAAATCTAAAATTTTCGAAAAGTGATAGAATAAAGAAAAATACGAATGAGACAACAAATGTTCATAAAACTGAAATAGTTCACGTTGTGCCCACCATTTTTGAAAGTAAGAAATTTTATAAATTTTGACAATTTTAGACATGGCCAATTTTCATGAAAAATTAGAAAAATTTGCAGTAGTTTTTCACAAAAATCATTCACAAATTCACAAAAAATAGGCATAAGCAAACAAAGTTTCATAAAAAATAATTTGTAGAATATTCAGATATTTGAAATAGCAAAAATCAGAAAAACTTTAAAATTTCAACATTCGAGAAATTTGTGGAATTTAAAAAATCCCGTAAAACTACAAAAGACGTATAGAATACATCAAAATTTTAAAAAACAAGTAATTTTTTTCCCAATGAAATAGTCAATAACACAGAAAATTTCTATAAAAATGTACAACTTGAGAAAACAATGTCAAATTTCCTGAATTATCAAAGGTAACCTGCGACGTTTAATACCCAAATAAATGCTTTTGAAAATAGAGAGCTCTGACATTCATCGAGCGGTCACGTTTCTTTTCCGACTCCCAATTTTTCCGAGTCACTTGGGCAGGCAGGAATGTTCACGTAGAGGAATTTTCACCTTCATGCACAATTCGTGAAAGCAGGACATACAATGTTGTTTTTGACATTTCCAAAGAATTTTCGAAATTGTAGTGTAATTCTGCAAAAACGTACGTCTCATTTCTTAAAAAAGAGTTTTTTTACGAATAAGTTTTTGAACTTTTTTTAAATCCCTCTTTACTGTATTGGAAAATTTTTTAGGATTGAACACTCAAGTGGTCGAATCGTTTGAGAATCGTGTAATTGTGTTTTCTCATAGCGAGCCATTCAACAGGAATAATCACGTCCCTTGATGAATCTTTGTGTTCGTAACGCTCTTGAGTTTCGACTTGATAACGCAACATTCAATTTTCAACATTCGCGAAAACATCGTGATTGATCGATTACGAGTTCGAACGATGACGAATCATTCCCTGCATATATTTCACAGCAATTTTTCAGCGGAAGGTACATTAAAATCCAGGCTCTAAAAGAAAAGGGAAATATTATTATTTATTAATTACTTTTCATCTTTTTAAAAGAAAAATTCTATTTACGTCGAGTTATTTACGTTTAATCGAAAACCTTACAACTTGGAAAAAAGAACGTTGAGTGAAAAGATGTCGTAAACTTTCTATTTACTTGGTAGTTTGTCATGTTTACAAAATCATTAAAAAGTTTCCGAGTTCCTGCGAGATGCGTCAATATTTAGAGACTCCGATCCTGAATTTCGCATGTTTTGGAAAACTTGAAACCGCGGAAGTCTGGCCATGGTAATAATTTATGCAAAATTTTCGAGGGAAGTTAGTCTCTTGAACTAATAATGTTATTATATTTATAAATAATTTATTTAATATAAATATTTATATTACAAATAACATTTGTAATAAATTATTATTCAAGTTTTTCAATAGCTTTGCTGATAAATTACAGAGAAAAAACTTGATAAGATTAAAAATAATAACTTAATTATTTTTAAATAAATAAAAAAAATTAACACTTAATAAAAATTTGAAATATTAAAAGAAATATACGAATGATTACAATCTGCCAGAATAATAAACATTTTAAAAAATCTAATAAATTTTCTGAATTTACGATATCTTTGATGTTATTTAATTTTTTAAAAATTTCCAGAGATTCGTATATTTTATGAAGCATTGTCTTACTCATAAAAATTATTAAATATTTTTATTACTTTTCAACTATTTCAGATTTTATTGCAAATCGAAAAAACATTATCTTGCATACTTATAAATGAATAAACAATATTAAACACAAGAACTGCACAATAAGAAAAAATTAAATAATACGTATAAATAGCTGCAGAAGACCAAAATAGAAAATTAGGTTTATAAAAAAAAACTACATAACTAATTAAGAAATTAAAAAAATTCGGTTTCTACCAAATTGCTATATTATCACTTAAGACTCTTGAAATCATATTTGAAAACTACGTTTTTAGTGACTTTTGGCATTAAGCAAATGACTCCCACGTTCGTTTATACTGCAAATAAGAAAATTATCCCGAAGAAACGTCAAAATCGTCAATATCGATCAAATATTCACGGCCCTGACCCCGATTCATCTATCGCGAATAATTCCTCATAACGATACATCTCTCTGCATAATCCTCAAATTTCTCATGGCTTTTCAAGAAATCTATGAAAATTCAATGTTGAAATTGCAAATTATTACACAATTGTAAAACATACTGAAAACTCCATATTTTCTACGTGCAAACTATAAATAAATTATATAAAATTTCATCATTACTGAGGGAAGAATCTAGTTATTATTGGAATTATATATTTTACTGTGGAATCGGTCTCAAATATTGTTTTTTTGCTGGTGATTGATTGAATTTTTAATTCATCATAACATCGTAAAATCCTCGTATGTTGTAAGAACTTCAATTCTTATTGCATTTTATAATAAGGCAGAACACATTAACTCTATCTAATAATTATGATTTTCTTTTTTGTTATACAAGATTAATTATTATTTGTTTATTTGTTTAATTTCAGTATCTTGTTTTCCTACGAAATCGAAGGAAAAACAATTTGTTATTTACGTTACTATTTGTCGGAAAATTGTACCAAACTTTGATTTAACAGTGAATGCTTTCGTTATAATGAGGATATATGTTCAGCATAATATTTTCATAACATTTAGATATTTCAAAAATAACCTGAAATTGTTAATTAAAAGCACATGAAAAATCTATGACAAAGAAGTAAATTTTTTTTTACAGTACAATAAATATTTTTTACTAATTAACACAAGAATTATGGCACGGAACAATATCAACGAGAAAAAAAGAAATGTGAGCATTACAACCACTCAAATAACAAAGTTGATGGAATTTTTTACAATACATAAGTAAGAAAAAAATGACAAAATCTTCCATATCATTCTAAAACCTACAATATTCTCATACTTTCCACCATAAATCTACTAAAAGTACAAGATTTTTTTCTCAGCATACCCTACATTCGACCACCGTGAAAAATTCCAACGACGACACATTTACCTCGACGGAAATTACCCGGAAGATTTCACGGGGTAAAAAATGAGTTGGTACTCACCGTCGCAAGTTTCGCGCCCGGTTCCCGAAGGTCCGCAAAGTTCCATTGGAAAATCCTTGGTATCAAGGGGATGTTCGGGAAATTATTCGAAAAATTGCTTTGGTGAAAGAGTGGAGGAAACGAGAGTGCCGTTTAGGGAGAAAACGCGCGAAAAACTAAATGCCGCGCGAATTTTCCGGACTGAGATCGGCGCAGTTGGGAAGTTTGCGGCGACGGAGGTCGCGCATCGACCGCCCGCGCTTAGCATACATCGTGCGACTGGGCCGTCGCTTGGTTCTTACCGTTGACCTAGAGCAGGCATGCAGCGCAAGCGCTGCATCGCCAAATTATTGCCTTGTCCGGAAAAACAGTACTACCTACGACGCAACACGATGTGACATCCCGGAATCACCTTGCGATCTTCTTCCCGCCTTTTCCTTTTTTCCACGATTTTTCTCAGCTTATTATTTTTTTACTCTCTCAGTTTTAATCAGTGAAATTTTTACTAATTCAACTATAGTTGAATCCATGCGCAGATTATTATACCAGTCTAGTGTACGCGGAAATTTTTATACATATAGGCAGTGATTTTCCACACTTTTCTATGAGAAAAATTCCATTCACAGGTCATGGTTAATAACTTCACAAACATGTTTGGAAAAAATCCATTTTTTTAGAGTGTAGTAGGTGAGTGATTCGCCATCGAATTAGTTGAAGTCGGCTCAGTATAGAGTTCGGAATGGGTTTTTGTTTATGGGTTTATCATTTGTTTTTGAGAGGGAAATGAATGGTTGTGTTTGACATTGACGTTTAAAATATAAATAAAGGAATTATTAAGCAGAACGCCTTTTTGAACTGGTTTTGTCGATTTATTTATGGACGATTGGAACAAGGAGCGTTAGTGGTTACGATCTTGTGGATTTGTGAGGCGAGAAAAATCGAGATAAGTACATTGTTAAAAATGTCATGAATTTTAATGAACATTCATGTATGGTATTCACATAAAAAATAATAAACATATGTATTGAACTTAGACTAATTAACTTATCTATTAATTTCAATTAACGCATATTAAAATCTGTCATAGTGTATCAAAATTAATAAACTTGTATATTGTATATTGTACAAAAAATTCAATGAACTAGGCAATTAAAACTCAAGAGCGTTTATAAATCTTCATCAACTTTGTATATTGGTTTTCAAATGCGTTTATGTAAAAAACTTCCAAGACAAGTTCATTAAAATTAATACAAAAATGCTTAACAGTGAAATAAACCTACAATCTCGAACAAGTAGAATTTTTTAAGTGATTAATGAATTAATAGATTCTCGCTATTTCAAAAATTAATTTGATGGTCGACGATAAAATAAGTAAAATTGAATATATGTTATCGAATATTCAGTGAATATTCTTTATATGGAATAAAGTAATTTTTTCTCTTACTTTTTAAACAAAAAAATAGTATACCAATAACAATTTATGAAGTAAACACATTCCAAGTTGATTTTATAAGGATTATATTCCATTTTCTGTGTCTGTAACATGAATTTGTAAATTTTTTGATAGTTTTGTTTAATTGGAATATTGAAAAGCCAAAATGACTCTTAAATCGAAAAGTTGTTTAATTTCTTCTTTTCAGCAAATTAATGATTAGAAAAATATTCATAATTAAATCAGAGAATCTTTCAAAAATAATATGTTTTATTATAAAAAACAAAAAGGAGAATATTGTTGTTTAATTTATTGAAAATCATTGAAAAGAATATATTTGATCAAAGTCTTAAAATTTCAGAAAATCTTAAGTAATTTCGAGAATGATCAATAATTTTAAAAAATTCGAAAAATTACTATTTCAGGGAATACTGATATATAAAAGTTAACAACTGCGGAAAATTGTGAATAAAATTTAGAAAACTGTAGAGTATTAAGTATCTGAAAAAATTGTTTTATTAGAAATAATCAGAAACTTGAAATATTTGAAAGATTATAAATAATTGTATAAATTCAAGAAATTCGTAGGTTTTCGGAAATTCTGTTAAAATACGAAAACTGAAATGAAAAGTAACTGATGGTAAAAGAAAATTTGGTAATGGTAAAAGAAAATTTTCAATTTACACATTTTTAATACGAAAACTGAATCGAAATGAAGAATTTCAATTTACATATCATTTTTACATATTATAAATAGGAAAGTTGAGCTTTTTTTGCTGTACGTCAATATCTTAGTAAAATCAAGCTCAAAATGTAGCATAAAAATTATTTTTAAATTTGTCTAGCTTCGAGCAAATTTTTTTTTCAGAATTTTATTTAATTTTTGACAAGCTAACTGTAGGTGAAATATAAAAAAATTATTTAAAAAATCCGAACAATTCTGCGTTTAAAGATTTGGAATTCCCGAAATAATTTTGTTGCGCCAATAACATCTACACAATTTTTGAATAGTAAAAGATTTTTTGTAACTGTAAAACATTGAATAATTTTCTTATATTTTTACAAATTCAAAGAATTTTTGAGATAGATTTGGTGCACTTGATTTCAAATTATCTTTGATTTTTCGTATTTTTATAGGTTTCTGGGAAAATGAAATCTTCACTTACAGGTTTTTCTTGTCGTATAGATTTCTACTGTGTTCGTATTTTTTTCATTTTGAAAATGTTTCAATAATTGTTGGTAATAACAGACTGTTTTCCATTACCAATATGGATTTCATGAATACATATTTTTTTGAATACACAACAAATTTGTATAATAAATCGTACAACTCAACAAAGTATTGCAGCGCTATTGAAAGTTTTTTCCGTAATCTCACTTCTTCACTATCGATTTTTTCAAGTACATAAGTTTTCTTTATGGAGTTTTCTCCCAAGAAAACGTAATTCGATTGTAAAATCAAGTTTTATTCAAATCGTATTTGCATTGTGAAAGCACGATTGCAGAAAAATAAGGAAAACGTTGAGAATGGGTTTTTCTAAAAAATATATAAGTTAAATGAGAAAAAGTAAAAAAAAAAAGATAAATGATACTATGATTTTTCTGAAAATTCCCAAAATATAATAAATGCAAAACTATCGTTTTTTGCACATAATACACATTCTGATAATTTTTTAAAAATTGTTTGCTCCATTTTCCTCGAGCATTCAGAACATTTTCATATGGAAGACGATTATTATGAAATAAAGTTTCTGATAGCGCATAATAAATCCGAATGATATTCATAATTCACAGTGACAGAAGCTACTTTGAACAGCGCGCGATATGATAATGCACCCACTTGCTTTTTGTTGTAAAACCTCAGATTTGTACTAAACATTGTCGACTGCGCAACATTAATGTTGTCATCAATCAAGCGAGGACCCAGAAATTCCGTTGCCTGATCAAAATTCCAAAAATCGTATATTGCTGCACTATTACCAGCCACCCGCAGGGTCTTGATAAATGTTGCACTTTCAGGAAATTCGTTATCATCCAGCAGGAAGGCTTTTGACTTTGAACGATCGCGCCATAGGCGTAGGAAAAAGGGGTTTCAAGGAAAAACGGACAAACTTTTGGTCAGTTTTTGTACGATTAAATGTTCACTTTACTTACAAATATTTTCAGTTCAGACAAACGAATTTTTTATACTGAAATAAAAATTCATTTAAGTGAACCAAATATTTTTTTGGAAATTAACCCCTGTAGAAAATCGTTTATTACTATAAAAGTTTCACTTTATAGTACGAACAGTGGCGGGAGGGTTAAGGGGCAAGGGGGGTCAAATTATTCATGTATTCCTCTGTTTACGTCCGAAACTGTGCTATCACGCGGCAAGGACTAAGCGGTCAGGTACATGGGATTGACAGCGTACGTGAGTATCGCACTTCTAATACTCGGCGACAGAACATCTCGAAATTTATCCGCATGTAGTGCAGGGTTGGGTCATATATATCAACGCCTCCAGTGACCAGTAATCTACTTATGCAGGCTTTGCATATATTTTCTCAGAGACCATTGACTTTTGTCTTGCTCGATATTTTTTTCTGGAAACAAAAAAAAACATTTATTCAGTACAAAGAGTTCGTTGATATTATCCCAATTTTTCTCACAATTATTAGGACTTCCAAAACTCTGTCATTACATATGATATACACGACCTTATGTCACTGTCAGGTTTCTTGAAAGATGTTCAAATGAGTCACTTCGATAACACATTCTTTCGATTGCAGCCATAAAAAAATCAATGTAACGCTGTTTTTTCGTTCCGGGCTATTCGAGACCTGGCTCAGAAAACTCGAAAATTTTTTACTCAATTTACTGTATGGCAAAAAAAATGAAAAAATGAAAAAAACTGAGAAATAAATACATAAAAAGAAATTATTAGTATAGAGTAATTTTACTGAAATTAATAACTTATAAATTGATAAAATTGTTGGGATTATCTATAAAATTATGAAAAAATTAAAATTTTATTTTTTAAATTAATTTTATTACTAAATTTACATTTCAATAAAAAAATACCTTTATATTATCAACAAATTGAAAATCAATCGCTTCTAATCTTCAGTGTTGATAATTTTTTCATGACGAATTTTTTATTTTAATTTTCTACAAACCAAAGTAAAAAAGACAATAATTCAATAATATAACAATAGTTATGCAATGATTGAGAAACTTTTAATTTCAAGGTTAGAAAAATTTGGGATTCTGATATTTTAGATACAGAAATTTTAAAAAATTTACGTATTTCGTAATACAATATTCAATTGAAGGATGAGAAATCAAAAGAGCCTAACCCACTTATCAATAAGATGGTTTTCTTATCTAATCGGTGGAGAAAATAAGCTTTATCAAAAAGTGGGATAGGTCCTTTTGATTTCTCACCCTTCAATTTATTGACTGCATTACTATAAACTCTTTTGAAAAATAATGATTCATCTTCTTTTCATTTGAATCCAGTGTTTCTCATTCATGACTTTGTAGATAAAAATTTTGTACCCAATTTTACTGCATGGTAAAAGAAATGAAAAAAAACTGAGAAATGAATACAAAAAATAAAATATGGGTATAGATTCAACTAATAAATAAAATTGTGGGGATTATCAATAAAATTTTTAAATAAGTTAAGAAATGAAGAATATTGCTGTATCTTCATTTCAGTATTTAAATAAATTTTATTAATTAATTATCATTTCAATATAAAATTCACCTCAATACTATCGACTAATTGAAAATCAATTGTTTCTACACTTCAATGCTAATAATTTTTTCTGGCAATTATTTTATTTGAATTTCCTACAAAATCAATACAAAAAAAACAATAATCAAATAATATAACAATAGTTATGCAATTAATGAGAAATTTGAAATTTAAAGATCACAAAAATTTTGGATTCTGATATTTTAGATATAGGAATTTCGACAATTTTTTTAATTTTATTTTATCATTGAATCAATATTTCAATAAAAAATTCAGTATCGTCTATAATTGGAAATTATTCGTTTCTAATCTTCAATGTAAATTTTTTCCTGGCGATCTTTTTATTTGAATTTTTTACAAAATCAAAATGAAAAAGACAATAATTAAATAATTCAACAAAAGTCATGTATTTAATGAGAAATTTAAAATTTCAAGATCAGAAGAATCTGGGATTTTAATATTTTAGATAGAGAAATTTTGAAAATTTTTCGTTTTTTGTAACACCATACTCAATTGACTATATTCCTATAAATTTTTTTAAAAAATGGTGATTCATTTTCTTATCATTTGAACTCAGTGTTTCTCATTCATAAATTTGTAGATGTAAATTGGAGAACACGATTTGAAGATGAAATTAAGGTGAAATACAAAAAGCGCATTTCACATAATTTTGCAACTTTGAATTCCAAAAAAGTCGAAATCAATGGTTTTCAACATTTTCACCTGCAAATTGCAAATAATGACTGTGAAAGAACTTAAAATTGAAGATGAAATTTCTCGGGTAATTTAGGTGAAAAACACAAGATCTCGATTTATTCATAAATAATAAGTTTGTGGACTTGATGCAAATTTGACGCCACGTGAAATTATACCCGGAATGATAAATGCAAGCGCAGGCAGCTCGTCAACGTGGATACTACGCTTTACGGCTCTTTTTATTTCCCTCCGGAAGAGATTTTCGAAAATTTCAAGCGAGTTGAGGATAAGGCATAAAAAAGTCATAACGTTCAATATGACGATGCGCGGAAAAGACGGCTTCGGGAGATTCATTGGAAGAGAGGCTTGTTATAATTATTTTTGAGAGCGGTGGTTGAAAAACGCGCACTTGATGGTCTCGCTGCCGCTCGAGAATGTTCGTTATCGCGGATTGTACGAGGTTTTTCAATGGAGAATGAATGTTTGGAAATACGTACGCTCGAAAAATCCTTCCAAGTTATTGAATATCATAAATAAGATAATAACTCTTACTTGTGATACTTAAAAACTTTAATAATTTGTTCTAACTCAGAAATGCATTCAAATTCCTCGAGAAAATTACGTTCTTAATTGTGTGGACATCTGCTTTTCTGGACTGTTAACGCTGTTTTAATAGCAAAATTCACTAAACAGAATTTGATTCAATTTCCTGAGTTACTTTGCCTTTACATCAAAGCCCTTTCTATTACTAGAGCATCCACCCAAAACGAGTTTCTAATTAGTAGTTTTGCACTCTACTTAAGATCCTCGCAAGTCCAATTAATAATTCCAAATTCTGAAACCATCTTTGAGGACAAGAACCTTAATAAACTTATAATTCCACAGTTTGTAAACTGTTTTAGAGGAGGCGCATTCAAGGTCATCTAAAGGTTACTAACATGGTTGACAAAACACTGTAAAAAACATATGTTGAACATTTGTTTTTGTTCAACACAAAAAACAAAAACTGATTCAAAAAGCGTCAATTGTTCGCTCAACAAAAATTTTTAAAAAACTGTTTCAAGTTGACTTTATTTACACTTTTCCAAAAATTTCCATTTTTCCACATGAAACAATTCCAGGAAATGTTTTGCAGCTGCAAACAAAAAATGTTATCTTGTTTTCGACCAAATATCCGCGATTTTCGTTTCATGCTCGAAATATTTCAGGTGAATATCGTTTCATATAAACGGATTCTAAATCCTCGAAGTACATTATTAAATTTCCACATTGTTGAATACCATTGCAGTTTTTAAAAGGTTGTTAAATTTTCAATAAGTTCCAACAGGAATGAAATGGAAAATAACGTAAAACATTTCACTTTTACATTCTGCATTAACAATATATTGGTCGACAAAATTATTATACGAGTTCTCTGAATACGCGGTTACTCTACTTCACAGTTTACTTGATCAAAAAGCATACAGTGAGGCCCTGAAAACCGCAGAGAAAATAGAGAAATATTTTATGAACACATTACGAATCCTCGGGTTGAATTAACACTGGTTTTAAATACATTTCGTTTTAAGTGACATTTTTACAAACTGCATAAGGAATAGTTAAAAATATTTCTCTTTTTTTTATTTACTTGTAATTTTTCAGAGATAGTGTTTATTTTCGTTATTATTTATGAATTTGTTATAATTTTTGGAGAAGCTTGTTTTTATGGTATTACTGGTTTTTGTTACAAAAAAATTTTTTGGATTTATAAACTACATAAATTAAAGTCATTAAACTTTTTTTTTACTTTTTTTTATGTATACTTTTTTCAGCTCTGACAAAACATGAAAAAAAATATCTCTCGAACTTACAATTCGTTAACGGACTTTCGAAGAGCGCGCATGCGAAGGAATGTAATTGTTCGTAATTGAGTTGTACATCGTTACAATTACATATTAGCTGTTGGAAACAATAAACCGCGACGTGGACCGCGTGTGTGATTAATTTCAGGCCAAATTCGTTCCTTGGTAAATGAAAACTGCCAATCGCAGGGACACCAAAGTAAAGTTGTTGGTTTAAAAACCACGGCGATAAATTCAATTCTATTCCATTTGCTTGGATTGCTTTTTTGGTACGTATAAAAAATCCGGGGGTTTGTGTAATTGACTCGCTTTTTATGGGCCGCGAGGTAAAACTGAACGAGAGGCGACTTGAATAAAAAACAGAGCCAAAACGTTTTTTTTTTTGGGCGCATAAACGAAAAATGGAAAGACCGAAAATTATTGATTTTTTAGGATTTTCTAAAGTAATGTGAAATAATTTATAATGTACACTGAGACTTGGATTTAAACGAACAAACGATGATGAAGGTTGATAAACAATAATGCATATTGACGTTGACTGACTAAATTTTCATCAGTATAATTATGATCGACAGTGATGGCCCAGAATCATAGAAATGGAATAACCTGGTCCATTTTAATGAGGCTGATGATAATCATTGAAATGTTGTTTGTGTGAAATGATTTGATTATTCACGATCTTCATGTTTCAATATTTGCATGTTGCAGTAAGACTTTTCCTGTTATAACACGAAGTCAAAAGCTTCAGAAACGAAAAATGTATCTTATAAATAACGAAATTATGGAATGTCAATGTAAAATTTAATAAAAAACGATGTAGCATAAAAATATGATAAGAAAAATAAGTGGACGTTTATAATTTTAGAATTACAAAACTGAATAGTCACGAAAAATTTTAACAAGTTAAACTTTACTTGAAATAACTAAATGAAAATTGAAACATTCAAGAATTTGAATTAAGTTTTCAAAAGAAAAAACTCAAATCGCCAAAAAAAATTGATTGTTGAAATGAAATAAATACTCAAATGAAATTTTATAATTATAAAGTGACAGTTCCTCGACTTTCTAAAAATTTCTCTGGTTAAGGGCGGGCGGGAGAAATTAAAACATATGCTGTAACATGTGAAAATTCACTCGACTTTGAGCCATACTTTCGCCGAAATTAAAGCGAATTGACC